>PVJN01007369.1:0-70143 GCA_004026805.1 Lasiurus borealis | reverse complement strand
ACTGGTCCATATAGGACACCTAGCACACAAAGCTACTCTACCATCTCAGGGAAACAGCAAAAATGCAGAGACAAAGGAAGAGATCACAAACAAAAGAAATGGAGGAAAACAAATGACTGGATATAGAGTTCAAAACAATGATTATAAGGTTTTTCAAGAATTTCCTAGAAAAGATGGATAAATTTAGTGAGACTCAAGAGGAGATGAAAAAGGACCAACTAGAAATTAAACATACACTGACTGAAATAATATTATACAGAGACCTAACAGCAGATTAGAGGAATGCAAGTATCAAGTCAAAGATTTGAAATACAAAGAAGCAGAAAACACTCAACTGGAAAAGCAAGAAGAAAAAAGAATAAAAAAATGTGAAGATAGTGTAAGAAGCCTCTGGGACAATTTCAAGCATAACAACATCAGAATTATGGGAGTGCCAGAAGAAGAGAGAGCAAAATACTGAAAACCTATTTGAAGAAATAATGACTGAAAACTTCCCCCACCTGGTGAAAGAAATAGGCTTACAAGTCCAGGAGTGCACAAAACCCCAAACAAAAGGAACCCAAAGAGGAACACACCAAGACACATCATAATTAAAATGCCAAGGGCAAAAGACAAAGAGAATCTTGAAAGCAGCAAGAGAAAATCAGTTAGTTACCTACAAGGGCGTACCCATATGACTGTCAGCTGATTTCTCAACAGAAACTATGCAGGCCAGAAGGAGTGGCAGGAAATATTTTATGTGATGAATAGCAAAAACCTACAACCAAGAGTGCTCTACCCAGCAAAGCTATCATTCAGAATTGAAGGTCAGATAAAGAGCTTCACAGATAAGAAAAAGCTAGAGGAGTTCATCACCACCAAACCAGAATTATATGAAATGCCTAAGGGTTTTCTTTAAGAAGAGGAAGGAGAATAAAAAGGTAAAGATAAAAATTATGAACAACAAAATGATAACAAATACATACCTATCAACAAGTGAATCTAAAAATCAAGTGAGTAAAAAAAATCTGATGAACAGAATAATCTGGTGAAGGTAATAGAATTAAGAGCATGGAAAGGGAATGGACTAACAATTCTCGGGGAAAAGGAGGAGTGAGGGGTGCAGGAAGAGATTGGACAAAAATCTTACACCTATGGATGAGGACAGTGGCAGGGGCTAAGGGCACAGGGTGGGGGGGGGGAATCAGGTGGAGGGGATTTATGGGGGAGGGGGCAAAGAGGAACATCTGTAATAAACTGAACAATAAAGATTTATTTAAAAAAAGAGAAGAGGAGCAATTTTAATAATCTGAACAATAAAGATTTATTAAATTAAAAAAATGAAAAGTTTCATATTATACCCCCCCCAAAAAAAGAGTGCAAATTAAATTATACTTGGTGCATATACCAAAACAGTGCAGGCATTTTTTCAAAAGCTCATTAGAGCAAGGTGATTCTGGTCATATTGTGCGGATCTACTGCAACTCACTTCTTTAATTTGTAATAAAACACTTATTAAAGATTCCAAAATCAAGTCTCCAAAATCTGATAAGAGCAAACCTAGATTTTAAAGAGAAAATGTCTTTCTTTCTTGGGGGCCCATAAATATTTCAAGTCTACTTTTACAACTATCTTTTCTCCAATAAAGGCTAACATACAGAAAAAAAGAAAGCACTTCATAGTAACAGCTTGGGTCTGGAAAAGAAAAAATGTACAACAGATCTATATGTATTGATATCAAAAGATGTCCAAGATATATTGTTATGTGAAAATTACAACTTGTAGAACAGTGCATACAATTCTATTTCAGTGGGGAGAAAGGTTATATACTTGTATATGAACAGAAAACTAGGAATGATTATCTCTGGTGAGTGCAATGTAGATCATGAAGAAGAATTATTTTTCATTTCTTTTTATGCTGTTTGAATATTTTAAAAACATAAGCCTTCAACTTGTAAATCTTTTTGAAACCATTAAAAAAAATAAACATTTACAATTTTAAAAATTGCAAAGCCTTTACCACGTACCAACATCTAGTTAAATAGGCCAACGTCTTTTCTACAGAAAATAACTATAGGTGCACTTGGGTGGCTTGTTATGAATGCAAGGCTGTTCAGAACACAAGACGGAGAACAGGAGAAGGGGAAACCAAGCGTGTGATTAGTGGATTCACAGACCATGGGTCCAAGCAGCTAACGTGCAAGGCTCTGCCTCGGGAGCACGCCACTCACCGCGTCGGTGTAGGTGTCTTCGGCCAGCTTCCACTCGCCCCCGGGGTAGCGACTCTCATTCTGATAAACTTCATCTGTGAACTCCGTGTGACCCGCGTCGGCCTCAGTCAGCAAGCTGCGGGCAAGGCTCGTGTTACCAAGGGAGAAATGGTAGCCGACAAGCCCAACTCTTTCCAATGGTCCAGAACCATCTACAGCCTGGGGGGCACCAGTTCCCTTCTCACTCGGGCCCTGTGGGTGCTCCCCTCCAAACTCCTCTTTGTGCTAATAGCTTTTGACATTCGTTTGATGAAGGGGCCAGCTGGAACAATAAGACCTAAATTATAGAGAACTCCTCAGACTAGCAGAGTCGCTGCTTCGCAGTAGTTAGGGTGTGGACTGGGGAAAAAGATTGTGGGCAGCATCTTATAGAGACCTCAGATTCCATATATCTGTTTCAATTTAGGGCTGTTCAAATTTTTCTCAGCAAAACTCTTGGCTATCAGTTCAAAAGAATAAGGCAGTCATCCTTCCTCATTCACCCTATTTTTAAAAATGGAGTGGCAACAGTCCATGAGGCCTAGCATGGAAATTCTTACTCATGGCTTGCTCAGTCTTAAACAGAGTTTAGGTTTTCTGGATAGTTCCTAGGTAGGCAGCCAAACCAGGTCATTTAAGACTCCAAACTCCATTTGGGCACTTGGGAAATCTATACTGACTCTCTGCCATGCCAATTTTCCTCTTGGATACGAAACTCTGTTGACAATCCATAGAGGAAAGTACAGAGGCTCCAACTTCGACTTAAATCTTCTGCCAGGTGTTCACTCAAGTGAGGTTTCTTTTTCCTTTACCGATGCTACATCTTTTCCCTGCTGTATTCGCCCCTAGAATCAAGCACTGGAAAGAAATCAGAAAACACAGAGTCCCAACCATTTGTAAATGGGGCTCATCCATCACTTTTCTGGGCCCCAGAGAAGAAGACCCGGGAGCTGCCTGTGAGGTCCCATTCAGCCCTGACAGGCTTTTACCTTCTGCTTTTTCAATCACAATGCCCCCTGCCTTTCCCTGTCCTCACTAACCTTTCTCCCTTCTGTCCAATTCAAATCTCATTTCCCTTCTCCTTACTAGCAACCCCAACTCCATCCAAAGTAAGCCTCCATGGGTTAAAAGCAATCATGTACAAACACTAGGTCTTAACAGAACAGACCCAGCACACCCATTTCCCTCCTTCCTTAATGCCTATGTGGTTAAAGGAACAAATGTGGACAGAGATCGCAAACTAGTTTGAGGTCTTAAAATCCAAGCTCATAAGCTTGGTTCCTCCACACTCAAGCGTGCCATCATGAAGTGGAGGAAGAGGGACCGCCATTACTGATGCTGCAGGCAACACACATAAGCCAGACTTCAGGGAAAAACATGCTTGCTACTCTCCCCTGTTGTTTTCATTTTCCCCCCTTTTTAATAACAACTTCTGAGATATAATTTACACATCATACAATTCACCCATTTTAAGCGTTTCCTCTACTGTTTCTTACAAATATTCCAGCATAATAGCTGAGTGCCAGTTTTAGTGCCCAGGCTAGACTTGTAACACTCACAACCTGTGTGCCTTTGGGTAAGTTAATTATTCTCTCTAGGTATCAGTTTCCTCATCTGTAAAGTGGAGCTCATACTATTATTAGTTGGGACATAAATCTCTGTGTGTCTTTTGCATTTCTGCACACAGGACCTTTAACTTTTGTTACAGACTGTCTTTTCAAGGATGTTTACATGGGAAACAAATTTGGAAGACAGAGAGGATATTTCTTTATGGAGCAAAGAGCTAGCATGCTTGTTACCCATTATAAAATATCTGGGTTCCCTAAACTCAAGGTTCCTCTCCTGTCACATCACCCATTACATGTGCAAGTGTCATCTGACTGTCTTCTTGTCGCCCTGTGGGAACTGGGGCTCAGAGAAGTAAAGTAAACGTTAACACCCTGGTATTGCTATTGCTGTGGACAATAGAATCCTTTGTCTCTGAACCAGGAGTCTTGTGTCTCCTACCTACCAGCATCCATGAAACTGGCAGGTTACTTTGCTAAGCTTACAAGAAGGTAAAAATCTCAGATATTTGGTAATTTTTGACACTACCTATCTTGTAGGGCTGCAGTCTAAATTCAGTAAGATGATATCAGTGTTTAGCACATGGCTCAACACATTCACACAGAAAAGTTCTCAATAAATGTTAGTCCCGGGGTCTTCTTGTATTTGTTTGCCTTGTATGGCACACTAATGAAACCTTTTAAGTTTTTATGAATTTCTATAGATTTACTCCTGCTCATTGGGTGTTACATAAATGTTATAAAAAATGGCAGGGAAGATTCATTTACCAATTTCTAGGGAAAAGCTTCATTGTCATCATTTTTTTTTTCAGAAAATGGAAAACTTACGTTCTTTCAGGATCAACTGTCCAGCTTCCGTCCCATTCCCAACCCTTTGGAGGCAGAAAGAACTCCCTCTTGAGTTTTATTTTTCCTGTGACATCAGAAAATTTATGGCGAGCCACTAATCCAGAAGTGCCCCATTTTCCAAACATAAGAGCTTGATTTTCATACTATTAAAAAAAAAAGAAAAATGGAGAAACACCATCAGAGAGCAAGAAATAGAACCAGCCCATAATTTTTTAAGCCCATCTAAGACTTAAGCTAACCAGTAATAGAATGTGAAAGAGCTAGAAGGTATGAAGCAAACTTGGGCTGTTACTGATTATGCAATTTAGGATAAAGCCAAGACTCAGTGTTCCTAAATATAAACTGGGGATAATCTAATACAATACATCTTATAAAGTTCAAATGTGCAAATGATTGGGAAAGTGCTTTGTAAAGAATGGTATATCATGCTAGTTGTTTCTGTTATTATTTCAAAAGGCTCCATATTGTTCTCTGAACCTAATCTTTTAGATACCTATAAAAAGTCCTCAGCTTATGAATATGCAGGCTTCTACGTTTATTGGCAAACCTACTGCCTAGGAGTTGAGGCACATTTCCCCATAGAAAGAATATTATAACTGATGCTACATTTCCCAGACAATCCACAAAGAACTTGTCTGAAACACGAAGATTGTTTAGTACCCAGCCTTATTGGGGTCTAAAAATCCTGAGCTTTCATGCCCACTGGTGGGTAGACCAAGACCCTTTTGGAAACAGGTTCAGTGGCAATGGCAGATTCTGGTTTATAGGGCACTTCTTTCTACATGAGAATTTATGAATCTATAATGCTCTGCCCTTTATTATGTCAACTATCATAAAGGACTGATATTTGCTACAATGAGTGTCCCTGTTTGGATCCAGCAAAAAAAGTCGCATCTGTCTGCTGATGAGCTCATTGAGAAGATGATTGGCATAAGTGATAAGGGAGTTTTTGGCTAAAGGAGGAGGGAAGAAGCTTGAGTAGGAGCCTGATGGGGACATGGGGTTCAAGGACACAATACTGCCTGTCTCAGATATTGGCTCTGAGCCCTGAGAGATGAACTTGAGGAAGAAAATAGGGGACCCGTTGTCTTGGGGACTGTTAGACTTTGGGGCGTGTGCAAAGCTCCTTTGGTTTCCAAGTGACAAGGACACAGGAAGAAGGAACGAGGCATTCATACCACTTCTGCTTGGAAGCCTGCATGGCTCTAGTGAAGTCCAGGTTAGAAGCTTGGCACGGAGAGAGGGGGTCACACCTGGCTCTGAGGCTGTGGCCTTTAACTAGCAGTTTGGGGTAAGGATTGTTAGCACAGGTAAAGCACCTCAGAGACCTCCAGAAGTCTAGAGTGGGGAGGGATGTTGTAGAGAACTGAGGTGTGGTATTAGCACAAGAAGGAAAGAACCAGCGATATTTCCATTATTGTTATAAGTGTGCCTCTATTGGTACTCACAGGCTGTTAGAATCTGGAGAAAGTAGAGCCATACAAAACAAGCGAAATGGGTGGATTGGATTATCTCTTTACAGGTATTGAAACGCCAGTTCCCTCTAGGCAAGGAAGGATCTGGAAATGGGAAAGGGTGAAAGGGAGCCCTGGACCTGTCGATCCTTGCTCAGTGCTAGCTTCTCCAGGCTTAGCTCCAGCCACAGAGCTGGAAGGTAGGTAGAAGCCAAAAATGCTAGAGGACTGCAGAAGCAAGCCTCTCCTATGTGTGCCCTGATGAACTTCCACTTCACATTACCCATCTGGACATCAGCATCCACCACTCCTCCCCTGCAACCTCCAGCACACCCTCTCTATATATCCAACTGCACTTCCAAGCCTGCTCTGTAAGGACTCTGTGTGTCTCCCAGGTGTTTCATTGTTTCTCAAATAACATGTTCCCTGATACCTCTTATCTACCCACATTTGAATCACCCCTGGCGCTAACCCCTCACTATTTTATATACTATTTTAAACTCAACATGCTTTTTGAAGTGAATGAGAATCTCTGAAATGGCTCTGGCAGTCAGCATGTTTAACAAGACATCCCGTTTTACAATCACTGCAACAGATGATGAGAACCTTGAGGACAGGGCTTGGCTTCTTCATCACCTGCCTCTGTGCCTGGGATAAAGCCATTACTCCCTAAAAATTTGGATAGACTGGGTAGATGGGTAGATGGGTGGATGGATGGATGGATGGATGGATGGTTGGAGAATATAGGTGGATGGATGAAGTCTGCTATCATGTATTTATTTATTCATCCAATAATAATATATATATCAGGTACTGCTAAATGAATAAAATGTAAAAATTGAAGATAGCCATGGGTTTCTTGCCCAGCAAACAGATAAGAACCACAGTCCTGAACCAGCTGTCAGACAGAGTCTAGGGCAGCAGGAACATGTATAAACTAGCTAGAAAGAAGATTGTTTAGTACTCATTTATTTGAGTATGAAGGCCCATCTGCAGAAAAAGGGAGTTCATCTGAAAATTATCCAAAAAAATCCACTGAGCCCTGGCTCAGTGAATAGAGTGTCATCTTGAGGACTGAAGGGTCCCAGGTTCTATTACTGCCAAGGGCACATGCCTGGGTTGCAGGCTTGATCCCCAGTAGAGGGCATGCAGGAGGCAGCCAGTCAGTGATTCTCATCATTGATGTTTCTATCTCTCCCTCTCCTTTCCTCTCTGAAGTCAATAAAATATATTTAAAAAAAGAAACCCATTGAATACATATAATAAATTCACTTCAAAAAGCACGTTGAATTTAAAATAATATATAAAGAACAACTCTAAATAACTCTGTGTTTAGCTGTCCAGTTTGTGAAAATTATTTTAATTGGTTTAATTGTAACGAAGCTTCTAATAACCAAAAGTGGATTTTTAACTCAGTGAAGGCTTTACAAATTATCTCTATTTCTTTGAAGTACTCAGGCAGCATTTTCTTTGGCCTCAGGCAAACCCACCTGAGGCATCCCCCTCAGCGAGAAGGGAGTCTCCTGTGGTTTACAGGCTCCTGAGCCAGGCAGGCTCCTCAAGGTCTGCACTGTCCAGTGCCCTCACTTCTGGGTTGTCTGTGTGAATCACTGTGTCCCAGTGATGACAACAAAACCTTAAGTCAATCTTTCCTATTCCCTCAGTTTCGGGTCCTTTGGCTGGGATGTTAGGCAGTAGTGATGAGGTTGGTAGTTTCAAATAAGTGTGTTTCCCTAAGGATGAATGGCAAATGTACTCCCACAAAGAGGAAAAGAGAGTGACGACGAGAAATGTACCATTTCAGCAAAGACAGTGAATGTTCCCTCCGCGAAGCTATTGAACTTCTTCTCCACAGCACTTAAGCCCAGCCAGATGTTCACGCGCAGCTCCACAGGCACCCTGGGCCCATTGCTTTTTTCCTGTGGATACTGTGGGATGCGCAAAGACACGAGACATTATGGTGGGCACAGCATGGGCTGTGACATTAACATGAAACCAAAAGCAGGCCAAACATCCAACCATTGCTCTCACTGGAAATCCCATGTTTTCGCAGTTAAAATATTTCAAAAAATGTGAAACAGTATCACTTTGCTCTCTGATTTTTAAAGAAAGTACAGTTATATTGGATAAAACCATGCAACTTATGTTAACATGTAATAGGGCTATTATTATTCTTTTTAAATGAATTAATAAATATTTTTTAAATGGCTCACTTTTAGTTTATGTAACGGTAAACATTAATAGTCACAATCCACCTAAACAAAAGCTCTCTGGGGTCTCCAACAACTTTTGTAAAATTATTCTTTTTGTGGGAAGGAGTCCCAAGATCAAAAAGAACCCCACTGAATTAAATAATTCTCTAAACTGGATAATGAGTATTAACAAAATCAATAAATAGATAAAACATTCCCTTAAAAGCATTTTGCTGTGTATCCATCGAATTCTAAAATATAACGGAGAAAAGTACTCTGACTCCTCTCTCGCCCCCTGTGAAATTTTATTTATTAATCAGTTTGCTTCCACTCACTGCTGAGGTCAATTATAATTGTGCTTCTATCTTAAGTAATATTTATCCCACCAAGAGGTACTTGAGAGAAAATAATTACTCCAGTTCTAAAGAGCAATGAGTACATTTATTAAAAGTTAGCAGATTCCTTCTTGTTTGAAGAGAACACTCTCTGCTGATTGTTCTCCCTCCCTCCCTGCCCCTCTCTCTTTTTTTGCTCTTTATTCCTCCCACCCAAATCCAAAGAACTCTTTGGGTTCAGTCCATGGAGAGGAATGTCTCAAACATGCGACTGAGAATGATTCTGGTCTCTGTTGCCAGTCCCAGGGCCTCCTTTGGTTCTCCATATGCACATACTGAGCAAGTCTTAATCCAGGGCCCTGGGACGGGTTTATGGGTCTGAATCACATGCAAACTACTGGATGAATGTGAGATGTTAATTATTCTAGAGGAGAGGGCCAGCAGCTTTTATCAGGTATTTAAACAATGCCCGGAACCCCTGCCCTAAAGTAATAATTCTCCCAAATTTTCAATTTGAGAACCCATTTAGTTAGGGAATAGATTCCCTGGACTACCTATAAGATATATACTTTTTTCTACTCCCAAACACTTCCTAGAAAGGAAGGGGAGAAAGGCATTGATTTGCATGAGGCTTTAGAAATCAGTAGAAAAATTCATACCAGAAAGCAAAGCATTCACAATGCCATGTAAATATCAATGCCGCAAAGACCTCTCCAGAGTCCTTGATTGATGCCAACAAAACTTGGACCACCCTCTGGGAATTACTACCCCAGAGGAAGGGGCTAGGATGGGCTGGAATTGATCCCCGGTGCCCTAGCCACGCAATGACTGGCAAATGGTAAAGCAGCCCTTTCTCGGGAAGATGGGCTGTGCATTTAAGTATTTCATGTCACACAGTGATGATGCCATACCTTCAGAAAGATGGTTTGGATCTTCCCACAGTACTTCCCGGATGCATTCTCCCCTGTGGTGGAGTACAAGACCTGATGTGCGGGAATGCGTGCATAGGCCAGTCTTTTCTCTCCCCGGATCATCCAGATGATAATGTCAGGCATGCTGTTCTGAGGCTGGTCACGTGGGTGGATGGGGAAGGAAGCAAAGCTAGCATTAGTCTAAATGCACATGGACTTGCAGGCTGGACCTGTAGGGCTCCACTTGGCAAAGAAACACCGTGGTCAGGGGTTGCCTGGCCCACATTCCTGGGTCTCACATCTTTTAGGACCACACTGGGAGCCCACAGGGCCGGGAGAGGCTGTGGATGGCCAAAGAGCGTAGCGGGAAGCAGAAGGAGGTTCACCTGCCCAGAGCCCTGTCTGCTCGCTGGGCTCCGACGGGTGTTTTAGGAAAAACCGCTTATCTTGCCCATCATTTGAAGAAAGCCATCAGCAGTAGTCAAAGGCTTACAAATTTAATATATTTTCCAATATGAGATATTCATTTAGTTTTTAAAAATGACCTTTTTACTTATAAAGGCAATACAAGTTCACTCTAAAAAAATTTGAAAGCACCGAAGTATAAAAAGTAGAAATACATGTGTTTTTTCAAATGTATTTCTGTTTACAAATATATTGGTCCCCTGCCCCACCTGTTAAGGTCAGTAGGAGGGGTCCTCTGTTCCTTGCTCTTTCAGTCCACAGAGGTTAATGGCAATCAACATTTATCCGGCCCTCACTGTGTGCCCTGCACCGTGTTACGCTCTTGACACTCATCATCCTCTTTAGTCTTTAAGAAACAGTGCTGTGAAGTGAGTACTATATTTACCTCTGTTTTACATTAAAGGAAACTGAGGCTTAGAGAGTTTGGATACTGGGCCCAAGTTTACACATGGTAGATGCAGATTCAAAGTCAAGTCTTCCCAATTCTAACCAAAGATGGCATTTGCTCCTTATCTGCTACTTTATCACTCTACTTGAAATACTCTCTGTCCTGTGATTATGATAATGATTTTTCCACTCTGCAGACCTTTCTAGGACCACCAACTCAAAATTATTCTTCTGCCCTGACTTCAATGATGTTCACCCCATTACCGATTAGCATCTTGGCCAGCAACTCCTTGATTCCATCATCCATCATATTTGGCCAAAATCCAAGGCAATGTACTAGGTTTCCCTACCACCATCTCTATCCTCTGTCATTCCACAGGATCCTTCTTCTATATAAAGTGCCATTCGTGCAGTTTAAAAGTTTTACCTCGTCCGTCAGTTGCATTAATTTATCAAGCCAGTCCTCAATTTCTCCCACTGTGGACTTCACGTCTGTGGCCTCAGACCTCAGCTTCACAGCTGCCTCATGAATCTGGGAGAGGGACCTGGACCGCAGCTTTTGGATCTGAGTATCTAGAATTGTGATATTATGGTTTCCTTCCATTGGAGGAAACGTGTAGCTAAAAAACAACAAAAACAAAACAGGGTTTGCAGAATAGCTTTTTAGGCTTCAGAATTGTCAAAGTCATTTACATTTGGTTTCCATCTTTCAAATCACAGCATTTTCCTAATTGCATGGGCAGGTATAAGCTGAATAGACTGTATATGGCATTGGTAGATCAGATGTTGCAGTTAAGACTCTCCTTACTCTCAAGAGAAATGCAGGGGGATTAAAATTTCAAAGTGATTCCTTGGATTTGATCCAAGGCCCATAAAATCACTGGAAAGAAATGGAAATAATCATTGGATAGAACCACAAAATGAAGGAGAAGGGAGGTTAGAGACCATTTAGCCAACGGGTTCTTAACTTAGGGTCCATAGACTCCTATGTCATCTGTGGGTGAGCCTGAGGAAGTGTGTGAATCCCTGGAACCTATAAAGAAAAGTGTACATTCGTGTTGACATGCAGTGTAACATAACAAGAAAGAACAGGAGCTTTGGAGCAGGCTACCTGGCGCAAATCTAGGCTCCATCATTTACTAGCTCTGTGATCTCTTACCTTCTTATCTTCAAATGTGGAGGGGAATATCTATCTTTTAGGATTGTTGTGGGAAGTAAATGAATTAATATATGGAAAGCATTGAGAGCAATGCCTGATATAAATTAAGTCTAAATAAGGTTGCCATCATCATCATCATCATCATCATCATCATCATCATCATCATCATCATCATCTCATCAGGTATTCAAAGGGGTCCAGGAGCTCCCAAGGGTTAAGAACCGCTTGTGTAGGCCAAGCTCTCATTCAGAATGAGAAACAACGAATAACTGAGCTGGTGCCATAAAGGTCAACTTCTGCCAGCACTTCCCTCTCAACTTGGCAGGGGGCGGGGACACAGGGTAAAGTTGTCACCAATTCCAGGAAATTCTATTCACATTGTCTCTACCTGGAATTTCCATTGGTTTGAATTTCACCCACCTTCTTAAATGAAGGAAATCCAACCATGACTTCCCGTAAACACAAATTTCCTGTTACATAAAGTTTCAACGATTCCAATTTAAATCTTCAAGAAATAGTTCACATGCACTTGATTCTTTAAAAAGAGATTCTTCAAGAATAGTGAACATACATATTTCTGTGTTTCACTCAGCAAATCTTAAAATTCGCATTTTTGACATGAAAGGCATTATGAGCTATTTGCGTGGTTACATTAGTAATTATGGCAATGCATTGGAAGGGTTAAGTCCCTGGAATGATTCTTTGATGCATAAATAAATACAGAAACTGCTAGCTCAAAAGCCACATGTGAGACTTGCAATAAATAGACACTAACAGGTGAAACACATAGCAAGAAGAGGAGTTGCACTTATAAACCCAACTCTGGGCATCAGATGCATCATTTCACATCCTTGGACCGCTGTTTTCTCGTCTATAAAGTAAGAAGACTGGAAGAGATGACCTCTTGGACTCAGATTAAAATTCTCTGAATATAAACCAGTATCCAGCAGTACTTTGATCTTAACTGCATGTCAATTACCTGGTTACACCACTAGAAGGCACACGAAGACAGGGAGACTTAGAGCTTTGGAGTTTGCGGGGAGGGAGGGAGAGAGATGACTGGTTCTTGCTGCTTGTGGGAAATATTCAATATGCTTTTCTTTTGGAACTTCCCTGTCCACTGGTTTATTAGCCAATATTTAAAACGAGTTTGGAATGAATCATTTCCCCCTTTGGTTTCCAAATACCCAGAGATCTGAGCTATTTCCCCAAGTCACGGTTATGAAAGGTTCTCTGGCTCAAGTCAAAGTTTCTGACTTTACCTAAAGGAGGCTGGGCCAGAGTGTTCACTAGGCAAATAGTAATGAGCACGTAAAAGAGATGTTTCTGGAAAATGTGTTGAAATTACAAACGTGTTCCGAATGGCAAAATTGATGCTCTGCCCCCAGATCCCATTCTCTGTAGGAGCCGGGAGATTGGTGGGAGGCAGAGGCACAGCCCTGTTCCCTCCCACACCCCTCGCCTGAGGCTATGCTGGGATGTGCTTCCTGGAGTCAGGCCCCAGCCTCCCTCAGCCTCCGGGGCTGCTGTAGAATTGGCACCAAATCTGAAAGTGGAGCTTTTCCTGTGGTGATTCAGTGTCGGCCTTTTGAGAAGCCTGACTAATTGAAGTTTATTTTTCTGACGAACATTAGGAATAATTCTAGAGGCTCTTCTAGTCATATAGTTTAAGAGAAGGAAGTATCTCTGGAAATTCTGAGATACACAAAATCAATTTACCTTGTGTCTTCTATAACTTCATCAATCAGCTTCAACCATATTTCTGCCAACTGGTTTGCAGGAATTTTACCCTGTATCCCTGATTTTAGAGCCTCTATGTTTGATTGCTGGGGAAGAAAGGAAATAGTTGGTAATTGTGCATTATGCCATTCTAATTTTCAATTAAAAAAATACACAAAAGACCTAACAGAAAAACTGGGGATTTTTTTGTTTGTTTATTGTTTTGCTTTTTATAATGCTCACCATAGCTTAGCACTATTCATTTTTCTTCAAAATGCTGTCAACACTGATACGCTTAAGTACTAGGATGACCTTTTTATATGGCTTTGGACCCTTGAAACTGTGGACAAAAAAGAGGCCACATACTAAAACCTGACAAGCGCAGGGGAGGCCTGTATAGTGAGTGGGCCTTACAAACTCAGAGACCGAGAGTAAACACACAGAATGCTTGGAAATGAAAACTTCCTAACTAAAAGCAAGTCATGGTGCTGTCATGTCCTAGGCTGGTATCTTCCTTGACAAAAGTCAATGTTTACCTTAACTGAGCCTGTCTTTTGCCTTTTTGTATCTACTCTATCAGACATTTGGAATGTCAGAGTCATCCCTTTTTCCCAGGGTACAATCTCCCACCAGAGCAGGAGACCACAGAACTCCTCCTCACTATTATCTTCGTTGCTTCATGCCATCTCTTAATGCTTCAGATGTTAATTGTTAACTATCCTGTACTCACCAATGTAAAAGAAGTATTTTTCCATTCTACTTTTTATCCAAATCCCAGAGATGTCCCCACTTTGCCTTCTCCTGCCCCCTTAATCTACCACCAATGAATTTCATGTAACCCTATTTATGTCTCCTCCTTTTATTCCATGTATAAAGTAAGATGCAAAACTACCATTCTCTGGAACATTTCTCAGTCCATTAAGATTTTGCTTCCTGGCAATTGTCATCAGTTTGGTTCAAACAAAACTCATAAAAATTCTTACAGGTTTGGATGTTTCTTATGTCAACATGTAAATATATTATGTACTCAAATAGCAAGGAAATAAAACCAACAAAGATGGGGGAAAGGAGCCCTAAGATGGAATATAACACAGGAACGAATGAACCTGAATTATATTTCAGATGAAGGACATAACTGTAATGAACTAACCAAAGTAACTTTTTAACACAATATTTTGACTATATATCCTCTGTTTAAAGGAAAGAAAAAAATCATAAACATATCAAACTCTAATTTGTTTGTTTTTTTCATTGTGGTTTTTCTTTGGATTTTAGGAATAAATAAATAACTATATTGAGAATAATGAAAATACAGTTTCTCACTGCTGGAGAAGGGAGTTGTAAATATAGAAATAGGGAAGACTAGTATCTTTATCTCAAGCATGTTGTCTTTCTCCTCAATAAGGTCTAGATGTATAATTACTGATACTACAACTCTGCAGCTTTTATCACGGTGAACCCCCATCCTCCAAACAAGGAAGGTTCCTCTAGTCTACAGCCAGGGTGGAAAATATCAGACTCTGGTTCCTTTGAGTCCATCTCTTCCCACAGTAGAGATTTTTACTACTTTAACAGCAAATCTCTAAGAGTTGCATATTTCTATTGGAATGAACCATTCTCTACACCATATTCACATACAAATGTGGCAGACACTGTGAGGTTTGCCCCCTCACCTTCAATATCCATCCTCCCTATTCCACAATAGGATAGTTTATCTGGCCATATGGCAGCCCAGATAAGAGTGCATTTCCCAACTCTCTTGCAGTGAGATGTGGTCATTTGACTGGATTCTGGTCAATGGAAAGTGGGTATAAATCAAGTTTGTGACTGCTGGATCTTTTTCTTCAAAGGAAAGACCTGAGTCATCTTCTCTCCCTCTTTTCCCCTTCCTCAGTCTGGAAGGTAGGTGTAACAGTGAGCTGTCTCTTCCACAAAAACAAATGACAACTCCTTAGTGATGGTAGAGCAACAAGAGGGAAAGAGCCTGGGTCCCCAGCACCACTGACCCTCCATACCAGCCTTGGATCACCTACTTCAACTGTAACTAAAGAAACTGCTTTTATCTTGCTTAGCACTATATTTTGAGGTTTTGTGTTAGAGTGGCCTAGCCTGTACCTTTACTAATACCTAATTCTGTCTCATGGAAAGAAAATGTAGAAAAGATAAGCTTACCAGCCGTTCTGCCATGACTAAGAGAGTGTTTACTGCATCCAGGCGATGACTAATATCCTCCCAATATGAAGTCAGGGTAACGACTGGCTTTGTGTGGGCCCAAGGCAGGTAATAATAGTAGTTCCCTGGTATAGAACATTGAGAGTCAGTGACATTGTACACTTAAACAACATGCTTATTAAAGAGATGTGCAAACTGGGTTACTGTTTAGTTGTTTGCTTAGGAAATGGTCTAGGGTGGTAGAGTTCTTTAATTTCATTCAATTAAGCAACGAGAGATAGACAGAAAGTTCTTATTTATTTAGCTTGTTTTGAAAATCTCTAAAATGTCCTAGTAAACCAAACATAGCAATCTTTAGGATTTTTAGTGGTTTGGCATCATGTACCTGAACATCACTGATGATTACATAACACAGTAGCAGACAATATAGAGAGCACAGGCAATTAGATAGAATATGATTGTCCCTGAAAACTGTTCTTCTCAATGAACATTTTTGTTAGAAGTGGGGCAACAAAAAAGAACTTTCTGTTTTTAAAAAGACTTAGCTAGATACATGGGGTTTGGTATTACTTAGAATTATTAGCCAAGATTCTAGCACATTTTATATTGCTTCTTCAAAAATTAGGTGAAAACTATATGAATCTATTGGGACATTTGATCAGAATTTCTCCCTCATTTCTCTGTACTCTTAAACCACTTGTCAATATCTTTATTAGGGTATTCTCATACTCTGCCTTCTTATTATGATTTATTTTATATACTAGAATGTAAGTTCCTTAAAAGCAGGAATTGTTTCTCATCCATCTTAGTGCAAGTAAAGCTACTTAATCTGCACAGCATCTCTGAAGAAGATGAAGAAACTGATGTTAGAATTCAGTGATGTGGCTAAGATGCTGGTGAGTGACCGAGCAAAGACCAGAAGCTTGATTTCTCCAGGCTCTGAGCAAGAGTCCCACTTCAACTACTCGATCTAAGAATGACTGGGGGCCTGGCGGGGCAGAGCTGAGAATGGGCAGGAGATGTTTTCAGGGAGCTCAGTGATCAGCAAGTTGTCATCTTGTGACTTCACAAAACAGAGCCGGTGTAAAATTTGGGCCTGAGATGGGGTAAGGGGGGTCAGCACAGGGCCCCAGCTTCTTTGGTTTGACTAGTCTTAAAGGTGCCTGAACTCCAGCCACCTCTCCTCCCCATTCAACCTTTTCCTTCCCACTAAGCATCTACTGGAGATAACGGCTGCCAGAGGGAGAACACGCCGCATGCTTCTTGTCCTGTGGGAGAGAACGTCAGTCTTACCATCAAATATGGCACGGCTGTACTGAGTGGTTGATGCCAAAGGCTTACAGGTTGAGTCAAATTTGTTGCCATAGTTCCCAATGCTGACTTCAAACTGAATGGCCTCGCCAACGTCTTGCAACATGGTGGCCGAATGGAACACGGCAGAGAGGCTGTACTTTCGCCTTCGCTGATATTTCTGTAAAGACAAAAGGCTCAATGAAATGCCTCTTGCTCTAATTTACATGTAGATTTCTAGCAAATATAAATCAGAACCTAATAATTAGTGTTGAGTTAAATGCCAGTGAAGAATGTCCTTGAATCTAGCAGTTTCCCTTATACTCATACAAGTAGGCAAATACAAAATGTTCATTGCAGCACTGATTGAAATAGAGATAAAAATGAAAACCATACAAATACCTATTAATAGGGCCCTGGTTAAACAAATGTTGCCTCCATAAAAATGAATAAAAGTTCATAAAATATTTACATAGATTGACATGTGCAAACATGGAAAAGGGTATTTAAAAGTGAACCCATTAAATATACATTTTATTATTGGCATATGCATGAAGAAAGTCTAGAATAATATAAATCAAATTGTTAACAGATATCTTGGGGAATGTAGAGAACTTATGGTTAACTTTACTTTCCAACATATATTTTTTAATTGTTCAACTTGTTTAAGTATTAATTTTCTAATCAGAAACAATAAAAACTTTTAATGTCAAATTTAAAAATAAATGAAATTAGTCCAGCTGTTGTGATTCAGGGATTGAGCATTGGCCCATGAACCAGATTACAGTTCACACATACCGGGTTTGGGGCTCGATCCCCAGTAGGGGACGAGCAGGAGGCAGCCAATCAATGATGTTTCTCTCTCTGTGACATTTCTATCTCTTTATTCCTCTCTCTTAAAGTCAATAAAAACATATTAAAAAATAAAAATAAATGAAATGAAGTGAACTTATTTTTTTCTGAAATAGAAATCAAGCATTGTTTCCTTCTTTCTTTCTTTTGTTTTGTTTTGTTAATTACCGGTTTACTGAGTGTGTGTGTGAGGGAGTGGAACATAGGGTCAACAATGAATGATCACATTGAGTATTTATCAGCCTAGCACAGTGGTCAGCAAACTCATTAGTCAATGGAGCCAAATATCAACAGTACAATCAATGATTGAAATTTTTTTTCAGAGCCAAATTTTTAAAACTTAAACTTCTTCTAATGCCACTTCTTCAAAATAGACTCGCTCAAGCCATGGTATTTTGTGGAAGAGCCATACTCAAGGGGCCAAAGAGCCTAATATGGTTTGCAAGCTGCAGTTGGCCGACCAGGAGTCCTTGAGGTTTTCCTTCACGTGGGCTTCGAAAGTCTCTTGAATCCACATCCTGCCCCAAATCCTGTTCCAATTGCTTCTCTCCTTTATGAATCACATCCCTACTTATTTGTGCACCCTTCGGTCAAACTGAGTCATGCAATGGTTTAAATCGATGTATTTGATTGTTTCATACTGTCCCCATCTAGATTTTGCTCTGGATCCCTATAGATACCCAGTCTCTGTATACAGTGGCCCAGCTTGGGGGTAAGAACATCAGTGGTTACCATAGTGCAGCCATATTGGCTTTGTGCTCCATTGGTGAACTTATGAGACCCACAAGTGCCAGTATTCAAATTGCATGGCAAATTTCTCACCATAGCAAGTTTAGCTCAAAAGCCTCTCAAGTTTAGAACTTACAGCTCGGTAGTCCTTCAATTTGAGATTTGGAGGCCATATAGCGATTAAACTTTAACATATGATGACTTTTTTAGTGTTGTATTTTATTTTTTTCCCATTTCTACCTTGCTACCAATTTGTATACCACAATTTAAGCAGTAGAGTAGTGATATCTTTCACCACTATGAAGCAAATAAAAACGACTTGATCCTTGTAGGATAGTTATCAACTGATTTTTCTTTCTTTCCTTATTCATCTAAACCATTACCTTTGTTCTATAAAATGAATCACAATCATGGCTGGGTCTTCTGGCTTGTATGATGCAAGAATGCGGTCATTCATTTAGAGAAGTACTCAGATAACTGCTTTGAAATTTTTTTGTTTGGTAAAACCCGCAACATAACATTCATTCATCTTAGCTATTTTTAAGTGTACAATTCAGTGACATTAAACACTCACATTTTTGTGCTACCATTACCCCCATCTATCCATGGAACTCTTTTCCATTTAGAAAACTGAAACTCTGTACCCCTTAAACACAGCAACAAACCAAAAGTGGTTACCACCGAGAGGAGCAGAGGGAAAGGTTTTTATAGAGCAGATGTAGAAGGCAGGCCAGGAAATTATTTGATTGGTTACAGCTTAAATGAATGCATTACTTGGGATAGCCTCATTAACTATTAGGGTCAAGGAGACACTATGTCAAAGAAAATTGCCCAACTTGTCATCTTGGTCTGTTTACTGAATATGACTGACAATTGGTGATAAAACAAATCTCATCGCCTTCAATGGGCTGTTGTAGACAGGTCAAGAGGGCATTGAAGGGCACTTGCTATGACTCCAACTTCAGTTCCTGGATGTCCCTTTCAGGCCCATTTGTTCAGGTAGACCAGTGTTAGCCATCCCACCACCAATCCTCTACAACACCTTTCTCTGTTCCAAGCATTATCCACTCTCCAAAACTTACCTCAACAACCAGCAGGTCATCACTGGAAATGGACTGAAGCTTTTTCTCTGGTGGTGTCTTCTCAAGAAGGGTGCTCAGTTCAACCAAGATTCTACCTCTGTAGGCAACTCCTTCTCCCTAAAAGGCAACAACACAATTATTCCTCTGGGCATGAACAACAGCAGAAAGAATGGTCTCTCTACTCCAGCTAATCCAGCTACAAAAAGTGTCTCCTTCCACAGCCCTAATTTCCAAAATTAATCAGTAACTCTCTCAGCTGGATTTAGATCTTTGGTATCTGAAAAAAAAGAAACAGTGACTTCAGGTGGCAACCCAAAGAGAGACAGGGGAGCCGGACTGAAAGAGATCTTATCAATGACTGAGATGTGGGGAGTGGCAGTGGAAGGGACTCAAAGTCTCCCTCATCCCACTTCAGCAAAACAGCTCTACATTTACCTGCAGTAACTTTTTTCCTCTTCACAGAATAGGAAGGCTGCCAGGTTGGCAACCAGGGCAAGTCTCAAAGCAGCCAGGAAGTAAAGGAGGAAGATGTTCTAAGCAGATGAGTGTGAGGATAGATATCAGATATCTGCCTGGCCATGTTGGCAAGAGAATCTTCTGAGAGGAAGAGAAGTCTCCACCCTCCTCCTTCTAGGGCTTTTTTCTTTCTACTTTGTTCCTTTTTGGGTTTGGGGAACTAACTAAAAGATATTACTTTGGCTTTTAATGTAATAGGAAGATCACTTCTCACATCTGAATCTCCATGTCCTCACCTTCAAAATAAAGAGGTTGGATCAGGCCAAAGATAGCAAAGAGGTTGGACCAGGCATGTCACCTCCAATCATTTGGTAAATTCTTAGAACATGGTGTTGAACAGAATTCCAAGGCGGCACATTTGCTGACTAGCAAAGAAATCCAGCATTGATTCTTGACATCTGTTTTAAGTGTAAGGAATAGCCATGCAATGTACTGGCAATTACCAAATAAGACCTCTAGAATCCTTTTCTATTCTTGAAATCTAAGACTTGAGCATGAGATGCCTATCCTTCAATATTTGATCAGTTATGTGGTAGGTCTGTGCGTGTATGTGTGTGGGGGGGAGGAGTGGAGGGAGAAGGTCCCCTAAATATGAGACTTCATTACAACCATTACAAGAAGGAATCTCATTAACAGTGTTCATTAATAACAAACCTTAATTGAGAAACCAACCTTTCCAATATTTAGATCATCATAGGGGTCTGAGAATCCTGTGTATTCTCTGGGGCTTCCATAAAGGTTCAGATAACAAGGTCCAAATGTTGGAATAAAGCCCACCGCTGTTTCTCCTGTATTTGCTGAGAGATAATATCATCATTAAATTTCAGGCTTGTAAACAGTTGATCGGCTGAAATAAATATTAGTTATTAGTTGGCTGGGTGAGACTATTTTTCTCCATTTTGTGAGTTAGTTGTATTAGTGGAAATTACAAGTACTTGTGAGACAATGATTTCATCCAGTTTCCCTTTTCTTATTGCTATAAAATATTAAATAAAAATATTTTAGGTAATTCAGTAAACACATTATTCTTAAAAAAAAAAAAAAGACAATGTTATTCAAATGAAAGAACCATGGGGCTTTCAAGATGATCTCCCCATTTTTTTGTAAGTTTATAATTGGCATCATGTTAAACATGTCATTGGCAATTGGGGTAAAGAGTATATTGTTTTGGGAAGTCACTTAAATGATATATATCAGGTTAACTTTGTTACAAAAAATATGATTTAGTCTCAAGTTAAAATATATGAGATTTAAAAATTTTATATGTATTTTGTAACAATAAACTGCCTGCTTATGGTGATAAGACCATATGATATTCATTAAATAGCATGAAGTCCCCATTCACTACATTCATTCTCTGATGAACAAACAATACGCTCCTTAGTTCTGCTACCTGCTCTTAGCGAGAGTGTTCACCAATGAGGGGCACTGAGGGCGATGTTAGGAATTAGCAAGGTCAAAGGGAGATGGTGGGGAAATGTAAGAGCTGTGTGGGTCTGATAGATGACAAACCTATCTGAACCTCAGCGCCCTCATCTTTTGGGGGGACGTCTGCCCTAGGAGAGTTGTGATGGTCAAGTGAGAGAGCACTGAGCAAACTTGCAATGAATGGTGAGAGCTGTGCAAACCAAAGGACAGGTTATGACCCCTCATGTTTGGAGGATGAAGACCTTCAAGGTACAAAGCGGAAAATAATATCTTCCAACCTAGAGATCCATGTTGAAAGCAGGGCGGGGGGAAGAGGGAGAGTCATTTCATACATTTTAAACAATTGATTTAGTGCTCCATATCTCTATGTATGAAATATAAACAACTTTAACAAAACAAGTGTTATGTCTCACAAACAGTTATTCACAATGAAGCCAACAGGATGCTTTTGCATCTAGGTGAAAACATGAGACACAGAGCAATGCCTGGTTGCACATCTGTTTCAAGCGAAGCCATGCAGGACAACTATAGAGCACTAACACAAAAATTAGTTGTAAGACAGCAAAATGTTGTTAAAAAAGCGTTTAAAGGCAAGCAAATGATAATAGTAAATAGGAAGTTCTAGAAGATAGCAAAATTACAAAGCATAAACCTGTATATGATGCAGCCCCAGATCCCGAAGATGAGAAATCTACATAGTAAAAATACAATTGGTTAAACAACATGAGAAACACAACATTATAAAAAAGAGACATTGGAACATTAATCAAATCCAGACCCAAGCAACACCAGAAAAATCCCAAATTCAGACCCAAGCCACATGACCCTATGGTAATTAGTACAAACATCACCGGTTAAATACAAAATGGCTCAATACTTTGTGACAACATGAAATAACCCAGTCTCTCCAGTCCCAGGGCCACCAGACATCTGAGAAGGGTCAGCTTCTCGGCACCAAAGGAGGCCTGGTTATGCTAACAACATTTTGTGTTTTTAATAAAATGTTTGTTTGTTTTATGCCTCGCTTAGTTGCAATCAAGGCTAGAAAATCCAAGTTTATGTACTCTGAGGCCTGTAGTTTATGGCACATTGTTACTTTTGGGAAGATGCCTGCTGCTCACTGTTATTTAGTGACCCTGTAACAGACTGTCTGAAGAGCCTGTAGGGAGAGAAGAACTCAGGATAGACTGAAACTAACAACTTCTGTTTTTATGGATGATGGCTGTTACTACCATATCACTATGAAAAAGGCTCATTTTAATATTTCTTGAATAATTATCTTTAGGTAATTATTTAATAACTTCTTACTAATGATAAATGAATTTAGTAATATTTACCTTCCCTCCATGTAGTTACAGCATAATTTTAAATTACTCCTTTGGTTACCTTTAACCAATAGATTTAACCTAGTCTTTAACCAATCTTTATCCAACCAATGATTTCATCCAGTCTTTATATCTGGATTCCTCATGTGATAAGAGGCTAGTGGCCCATCTACTTTTCCCTCCACTCCCCTTCCTTCTAATTTATATTTTCTGTACTTTCACTTTTATATTGCAATGGATGATGAAATTTGCATTCTGCTTAGAGCTTTGATTACCAACTTAATAAAAAACAAAAATAAACAATTAATAATGCTTACATTATACAACCATATAAATATTGTTCTTGGTAGAGAAAAGGAGAGTGTAATTACATTTCCTTTGTTAAATGGAAATGTAACAAATATAGTCCCCTATGCCACTCAGCAGAGATTATTCCAATGAAATCTCTTTCCTAACTCCTGCCATTTGCCTAAAATATTTGGACTTTATGTTAAGACTATATCTACTTTGTTCAGTTTTTCTCAGAATTTCTAATTGCCCTATTTTTCCTTCTTGAGAGAGGAAATCTATAGCTTCTTTACCATATCTTTATTATCTTCCAGATTCTTATTCATACTATGCTGTTTGGATTAACATTAAAAAAACAACAACTCACAAACCTATAAGGTCCTCTCTTGAACAACATGAAAGGCACCTTAGGTTTCCCAAGACAAAATCTTATCTCAAATTCTCTCACTTTACTCAACATATTGAATCTATTAGCCATTATAAGAATTTTCGTTATTTTATTTAGATAACAAAAAAATAATCTGCTATTATTATTGTTTAACACTATTTTACCTTACCATCTTAATTTTTCTCCTTCATTTCCTATTATAATTTCTGACTTATACACAGAATCATAATGCCAGGTATAGGCAATTAATTCTTAGTATGGAAAACACTAAAAAGAAAAGTGTAGTGGTTATTTATGCCTGTTAGCACAAAATGCATGAAAACAAAATACACATGATCTTAGGGAGCAAAGATGACATGGTTCGTTGCTGTCTGGCCTCCTGGTTCCTGCCAAGGAAATCAGTTAAGAAAGGGAATATAATTTATATTTTGGTGAAATTGTCTCAATGCCAATCTAAAAAATAAGGTGCTAGGCACTCTGTATTGACACTCAACATTTATACATTTATAAAACAGCTTCTGGGAAAGAATTTTTAGATGGGAACAAGGAAGCTAAAATCTTCCAACTGTTAGTTGCCTCAATTACTAATTACAATTCAAAACATCCCTGAAATGGTTCACTAGGCTCATCACATTTGGCTTTTAAGAAACCAAGTCCATCGCCATGGGGCTACCCCAGCTCATTCCTTCAGAAGTTCTGCACCGTGTCTTATTCCAGCTCTGTTGTGTGACTTACCTTCCACTTCCCCGCCAGAGGCAGCAATTTTAGAAAGGTGTAGATATGTTGTTCCAACTACATCGTTTTTGGTAAGACGGTCCCTGTGTAAAAAACAGGTTAAGGCCTTCACTATAAGGATGTATCTTCATTTCAACAATTATAAGATAGAGCTGGAAAAGACCCTAGACCTCAGAAATCATTGTCCAGTGGGCCTCAGCATTACTATACTTTTAAAAAATAACATGAACCCCCGCCCCCGCACTCTCATCTATTCAAACATTTGATTCACTAAAAGTAGGGGTGAAGAGCAAGTCTGCATTGATAACAAGTATATATCCTAATTCATTCTGATGCAAATGGTCCTCCAACCATCCTTTAAGAAACACTGATCTAGTTGGACAACTCATTTCATTTTGGAAACTGAGATTTTTATAGAAGTCATGAGATTTGCATATGGCCACACTCAATACTATTGTCATAAAAGAAATGAACCAATTATAGGCACATTGTATAAGGAGTGTAATGTAATCATGTTACATAGAATAAGTGCATGTCTTATTTTACCATGTTGATACTAATTACTATGCTGGCTTAATAACTACAATGGGCAATATCTCAGGGTCCTTCATAGGGAGAAAAATTCCTTTTCAATTCGATTCAAATACTTATTGAGCACTACTGTGTGATAGATACTATTTTTCTGACTACAGTTGCTTGCTTGCCTATAACCTAAATCTCATTATCTATATAGTAGGGACAAATGTGTCCACTATAAGTATATACAACTTTGTATATCTTTCCATGAGTACCTTAGTCTGTGAGCCTAACTCATGAAATTCTCTCTGGCCAAGCACATAGTAGGTGTAAAAAAATGTTTATATTAATAACATTCTCTCTTTAATTCTTCCTTTTCTTTATACCATTTAGTGGCATACCCACTCTGAAGATTAGGACTTCATGAGAGGGAGGAAAGGCTTAGTATTTTGAGTAAACATTATTCTACAATATAATACTACATAGTAAAGTATTATATATGATATATAGGGTTGGGCAAAAGTAGGTCTGGAAAATAACACAATAATTAATATATAGAAGTACAAGAATAAATTCTGTGTTTTGTGTACTCACAGCTATAAACCTACTTTCACCCCACTCTGTTATATATCATATAATACATTATATAGTATATAATAATATTAGGATGTAGAAAATTACTAATTAAACACAATTGGCATGAAAGCTTACAATTTTTCTGTCCATCCAGAAGGGTCTAGATTAAATTTAAAGAATCCTTAGTTTTCCTTGAAGATATTGTGCAAATATCCTACAAAGTATATAACCTCAGATCTGGATCCAAGAAATCCCCAGTTAAAAGGGTTTCTCTGTGCATCCTAGTTAGCACTATTGCTTTGGAGAGGATAGACTAGGTCAGGAAAAAACCCTATATGTGTAGTGACCACAGGCAACTCTGGTTCAATCAGCAATAAGCCCACTGCAAAGTCTGTAATCTAGAGTGGTCACCTGAGCTGTGCAAAGTTCAAACCCATATTCCCAAGGGCTCTGAGTTCTCCTGGAGCTCCTTCATAATGTCACCCAAGGGTCCTTAAAACTAGCTCACACTCACTGGAGAGGACACTGTCATAGGCCCCTTCCTGGCTCTCAATTAACTGATGGGATGGGCTCATTGAACAAAATGAAGTCTTTTCTCAAAGTGCCCTGTTGCCATAGTACCAAGAGGGTATTGACATGAAAGTCAAAACATCTGGCTAAGGAAAAAGAAAGGCCAAACAGGAAGCCAAACTGACTATCTTCATGATTGTGGACAAGTTACCTCAGTGTCTTCATCTGTAAAATGAACTAATCATAGTCACTACTTAATAGTCACTATTCTAAAGACTAAATGGAATGATGTCAGAAAGGCATGAGCCACAACACCTGGCACTTAGTGGTGCTCAAAATACAGTAGCAAAAATCATAATAAACGATGATGATGATGATGATGATGATGATGATGATGATGATGATGGTGATGATGATGATATTTGCCACTTTCGGGGAGCTAAAGGCTGCTAACTGAATGCCCCATCTAACTAGAACATACTCAAGAATGGTCTCATTGTGGCCAATCACCGCTAGGAAGGTGGTTCTAGTAAAAATCCCATCAGAACCTTTCAAAAAATTTCCTGCATTCAGATAGGGAGCTCTGTCCGTTTTCCTCTCTAACAATAATAGTAACAGAATGTTTTAGTGATTCTTCCCAAGAAGTCGTTTACTCCATGTCTGAAGTCCATTTGGGGCAGCCTAATGCTATTTCATTCCTTATCTTGGGCATTTTCAGATCATTTCTTCCTTCTTTGTTTAAGAACAGTTGAACTAAGATATTCAAAATTTTTCTGTAACAATACTATTACCATTTTTAAAGAAAACATACCGTTCCAATAACAGTTTATTCTGGGAGAAAAGCAAATATGTTAAAATGTAAGAGTCAGGTGATCTAGAGTAATGTTCCTTAATATCCAAATGTTTAATTCTTTAATTCTGAATTAGACACAAGTCCATTTTTAACTCACCAGTCATATATTGTTAATTTTATTTTTTCACACACTGACGGAAACTGAAAAAGAAATAGAAAAGGTAATTATTTCTCAATTTACTCAGTAAATATGAAAGTTAGTAGTCTTATTTTTCTGAAAGAAAAGGAAGCCAAACCTTGATCTGGAGATTAACGACTTGATTCCACTCAGGGTTTGCATTTTTCTCAATTATATTTGTGCAAACCTGTAAAATCGTCAAAGCAAAACAATAGGTATTCAAGTTTCTAATGTTTAAAAGTTGATAATATATATGCACACCAGATCAGGACTCTAGCAGATTACTTATAAGTTACATACTTAGTAACCTGGTTAAAAGTTATTTTTCTTGATAATAATTTGGTAAAATATGACATGGGTTTAAGCTCTCTGCTACTTTTGTGGCTAAAAGTTTTCAATTGCCAGATGTCTAACATTGTGCGAGCATAATAAGGCAAAATTAATGTTTATTGAGCACTTATTACATACTGCCTAATAACCATATCTTCATTAGCATGTCCAAACAGGTCTTTTGATTCTGTGCACCCAACCCCTCCTCTGTCTACCCAAACTGGCTCCTGTCCCAATCTTTCTATCATTGTTCACCAGGTGGCTTAGGATTACAACTAAGTCAGCCACCTCTCTCTCCCCATCACACACCTCGTCCAATCCATGAGCAAATCCTGACACTCTTATCTTCAGGTGGACCCTGATTGGCCTCAGACACCTGCAGTTGGCTCCTACTTAGATGGCCACTTCTTCTCCTGCCTGCTCACTGTCATGTCACCCCGCTATGTAGCATCCTCCATGAACTCCCAGTTACACTTAGAATAAAGTCCAGGTCCAACCTCTGGCTGATAAACCCTACTGCCCCACCCCCCACATCTCTCTGACCTTCTCTCTTAGTTTTCCCCCTTGCTCGCCACTCCAGCAACCTGGATGTTCTGTGGCTGCAAATGTGTCTCCTCCTTGGGGCCTTTACATCTGCTATTCCCTCTGTCTGGAAGCTTCCCCACTTCCCACCCCCCACCCCAGATCTCTGCATCATCCAGGCCTCTGCACAACTGTCACTTCCTCAAAAGTGGCCAAATGATCTCCTAGCTTAATACCCCTTCAACCCCACACAATCACTTCTTGTCCCCTGCTTTATCTTCTGTGTAGTACTTGGCAGTATTTGGAATTATTTAATGACGTGTTAGCTTGTTTTTGGTTGTCCCTTAAGCTCCAGGAGAGCAATGGCTCACTTCTATATCCCAGCACATGGGACAGACTTCCAAATATTACTTCTCAAACTGATGAGCCCTTTCCAAACACTCCTATGAGAATCTTATTATCCTCATTAATATTTCAGGAAACTGAGACTCAGGGGTTACAATATTTGCCTCAACTGCCCATGGAGTGGGGTAAAATCTGAATTTAAATCAGGACTCCTCTCCCTCCAGACCTCAGGGCTTTTCGGCTGCTCTCCATCAACTCTCCCAGAAAATGACACCCAGTCCATGTGTCATTTGCCGAATCTCCCTTTCATAAACTAATGGCTCATCTATGTAGGAAAATACTAGCTTTTCATGCCTACAATTGTCCATGGAGAGGTGTTATTTTACTGTGGAATTCCACTCTCCAGGACTCGATGACGTCTGTAGATAACAGTGGTGGTTACCTGTGTTTTTACACCAAGATTCCCCAGAGGACCAGGATGGGGTCCCATGCCTGACCCTCCAGTGTCAGCAGCTCCCCTGGGGCATGGGAGGTGGGAAACATGACAGGAGTGGACAGGTGGGCACTGGGGGACTAGACTCTAGATGGCTAGGGAGCTTGCTTGAGATTAAGATGATATTTGGATCTGGGAAATAACCCAAATAATTCAGTAGTAGTTTTCACAATTTACACTTTTCAAAGGATTGGATTTTCCAGTTTGAGTGCTGCACACTTGCCAGTGCAAAATAAACCCGGGAAGAAGTCTGGTGTGTGCAGGCTCAGATAGTCCGCATTGCTGCAGGGGGCCTGCTCATCGGGGGCCACTTCAGCAAAGAGGTAGCAGGAACTCACACCACGGGAAGCACAGAGGGTTATATGGCATTTATTTCTAGAGGCATCTGCCTTTAGATCACACACACACCTTTTTTCCAGCGAAGGAAACTTCTACAAAGGGGTCCACTAGGTTCTTCTTATCTGCATTGCCGCCAAAGATTTCCTTCACTGTCTGAGAGAAGGCATCGTCCACTGGAAAGGAACATGTCACACGGCAGAGATTAAATCCGATTCTCTTAAAGAATGAGAAGCCACTCAACAAAACTAAAAAATATTCTCCTCTCCACGAACACTGTCGCAACAAAAATTGTTCTCAAAAGTAGCACTGTGTTGCAGAAATTCCTTGTGTCTTAGTTGAGAGAGAAAATGTTTTCTCCTCAAAGAGTTTTAAAATTAATAGGAACACATTGAAAAATAAATTGATAAAATATTCTGTTAAGAATCAATCATTTATGGAGGAGAAAGTAGAAATAAAAAGAGACAACTTTCAAACTCAGGCCTGGTTTTAATTCGGAAAAGGTGCTTCAGGCCAAAAATGATATTGGCCTAGTCTGACTTTTCAGATAAATTCAGGGGAATTTGACATAATCATAAATAACACATTTAATCACTTATAAACAACAGATTTCTCTATTTTAACAAACTCAAGTAGGTAGGAATTTTAATATGTCTTTATTTCTTCGTTAAAAATATGTCTGAGGAAAATATGGCATGGGGTCATTATAGGGTCTTTAAACAGGGAAGGGGGTATTCCCAGGAAAAGTAGGAATCCTGAAGCAATCATGGCCTGAATCATGGGTGCTGTCCCCGCTGACCTGAAGAGTCCTTTGTCCCAGGGTCCAACAGGAAGCACATAAGCCAGGCCAGGAAAATAGAATGCTGGGCCCCAGTAATGACATTGAACTAACTGAGCTAGTGTCTCTAAACATCAAATGCATCCAATCTCTTAAAACACATATCTCCTAATACAATACTGACAGACTTTATTGGCATTTAACCACCCTTTGCTCAGCCATTTTTAATAACCCAATGGCAAACACATTTATTTGTTTATAAAATTTCACATTTTCATTTGGGATGAAAGTGCTGATTGCTGACCTCTCTTTGGTATCCTCTAGAACAAAGAGGAGATATGGAACATTAAAGAAAGAAAGGATGGAGAAGAGCGGGCCAAAAGACTCAACCAAAAACATGTAGTAGTGACCAATTGGCTTCCTCATGAACCAGCTCAGGTAGCTTGCAATGGGGCCAAAATGAGTGAAAATAAGTCATGTAGGCCTTTAAGCAAAAAAAATAAATTAAAATAAAATAAAATAAAATAAAATATATATGTGTGTGTATACATGTGTGTGTATATATATATATATGTATATGTACATATATATACATATATATATATACATATATACATACATACATATATATGATAGGGAGCATCAATCCTTATTTGGAGTATGATTTTAACACATCTAATCATGAAAATCACTGATAATCTGGAGCAGGATGAAATCAATACATACTCTGGGGGATGTCTTCTGCTCGGTAAATTTTCAGCAAGAAGGTCACCCACCGGAGGGCGATGCCAGCAGGGAGCAACAGATTACTCTCCACATCATCATTATCATTATCACGATACGGTTTCTCGGACTGTTGGGGACACACCATAACAAATTACACACACAGAAGAGCAGCGCTTGGAAGAACCAAACTGATGCTTGTAAAACCACACCAACCAGACCCATTTCCATTAGGATTTCCTGTTTCAGGCTTAAGAGTTCAGCCACTAATTCAAAAAATTGCTCTACAAAACTCAATATGCATGTTTCTTTAATCAAGACACCATGAGAAAATAATGTGTTCTGTAATTTCATGAGCACAAAATAGTAGAGGGAGGGAGGGAGAGAGAGAGAGAGAGAGAGAGAAACCAGAAATTCTTCTGATTTCTCTCTGCCCTCTCATTATTCCCGGGTTTGCTGCCCAATTTTCTAGATGACACTGTCCTTTCAGGTAGCAATGTCTGATTCTGCAAGTGAGCTATGCTCTATAGATAAACTCATGCAATCAAGTCCTAAAAACACACATATCTATACCGAATGAAACACCCATTCAGATACCAGGCATCTAAACTGAGCTAGAAAATAATTCTGCCACCAAGAAAAGAAGTGCTTTTGAAAAATATTTCTTAATTAGAAGCTGGGCTCCACTTGAGTACTGGTGCACTCTTGCTAACCCTTGGCCCAACTTTGCAGTGAAAAGCATAAATGAGGGGCTCACAGGAGGCTCATCTCCGGTTCCCAGGACAAACATGCTGACTTTCATGTAACCTTTAGCACCCGAGCTGGTATCTTCGGGGTCATTGAGAAGAAGCCACTTTCTCATGACAGCATGACCTAAAATAAAAAAGGAGTAAAAGGACAAGGACAAGGCTGATGACATCAAGTCTATTTTTTATATTAAGTCATTAAAATTTGAAATGGATTTTTACCTAATACTAGACCATATAGATAATAAATATTTGATGATTAAAAAAAAAAAAAGGACAAGGACACTTTAAAGTGAAGCTGATGGGTCTGAGACTTCATCTGCTGTAAGAAAACAAACATTTCCTCTAAAGTGTCATCATAGCATGCCAATTTCCCCAGGTCAGTGCCTGAACTAATGTCCTCCACTCTGTACAGCCTCCATCCCCATCCTGCCCTGTGTGACCCAGACAAGGCTCTCTACACTCTACGAATGAACTTCATCATTTGACTTTGATAAGGTACAGATATCCTCATAAAATACAGATATTACCTATTCTTGAACATTAAAATAATTACCATTATATTAAAAAAAATAAAATCTATACTGTTATGCATTCCCGCTAAGTATCCTTCCCCCTTTTCAATCAATAAAACATTATTTTTTATTCCTTGATCCTCCCAACTTCCTTGATTCTCAGAATCTTCCAGTTCATGGAGAGAACATTGCTTACCAGGTTCATCATAAACGAATCCAACATCAATCTGGGAAAAAATAATTAAAAGAGTTTGGATTTTAAAATCAGTTTAAAAATCAAAGAAACCATCATTATTATATTTAAATAGAATGCTCCTGATAGACTTAAATTCTTTGGGACTCAACATTTCCATCATACTCTCTGTGTGTGGCATATAGGAGAACGTCAGTTCATCATTTTGAATTAACGAGCTAGTCTTAGAGCAGGAAGGAACCATGGAAGTAGGGTGGTCAGTGTGTCCCTATTTGCTCGGAACTTTCTGGTAGGACAGAAAGTTTCACATTCTATGAAACCCCTCAGTCCCAGGCAAACCTGGACTGGTGGTTAACCTACAGGAAGTCTTCTGACCCAACTGTCTATCCAATACTCTACTCCTCCAACTAATGCTAATATCAGTGTAATCATTGATTGGCATTTTAATGTGCCAGGTGCTGTGCTAGATATTTTAAATATTCTATCTCAATTATTCTATCTTCACAATGATCTCATTTTGCAGATGAAGAAACTAAGTTGATCAGAGAAGTTGACATGTGGTTGGTTAGTGGCACACTGGGTATGAACACAGATCAACCTCTAGCGCCTCTCATGACTACAAACTCCTTCCTTTGAGATGCAGCCCATGTAGAAGGAATCAAGTATGTGTCCTTAATTCCAATGTTTGTTACTTGGAAAAACACCCTGATACTCATCCCTGCTTTGACTTGCCTTTATACTCCAGATTTATAAGAACTGGCTTTGCAGATGGCACCCTGGTAAGTGCAGCTGTGTGATGGGCTTCTTGCCCATAAACCACCCCTTCCCTTTGAAGCAGCGTACTAGCTTCCATCCACTGCTGGGATGCTGGGAAGGGCCTGATGTGGCAGTTTCAGGTTATCTTGCTTTAGGATGCTGTTAAGTTTTGTTACTTTGGAAGTCACTACATTCAGAGGATATGAAGCTGGTTTCTATCCCCGGGGCATTCATGTCCTAAGCAAGGATCATGGCATCAATCCCTGATACACAATCTTAACATGTCACCAAGATGGGCATCCTGAGATCTGGCCAGGGACTTAAGTCCTCATTATGAAACTGCCCATCTTTGATGCAAGCTGAATGAAACTGATAGTTGTCACCCACCTTAAATTCACCCATCAGGCAATCTGCCCGCAAAGAATGGGAATTATAAACCTGGAAGAAAGAAGAGTGGGGGAAAGATTAGTGGCTCTATCTGGCAAATAGTGGGTACCACCTTCCTATTCCATTGCGCCCCCTTACCCGAATGCTGATGATCTCATCCATCAATTCAGAAGGGGTTATGTGGACATTGTAGAAAAATAACTATCAAAACAAAGAGAAGATCATTTGAATGTTAGCAAGAATGAACTCGGGTTTAGTGTGTACGATACTGTAATTTTGAGGGCCCTCCCAAAAAATACAACACAAAACTCCATATTAGGTTTGACCACGTGAACACATTGCAAGACCTGAGAAAAGGCCCCAAGGCTTAAGCTTCATGGGCTTGATAGTAAACTCACCTCTGCATGTTGGAAAAGGAAAAAATGGTTAAGTAGCAGCTATAGTGCTTATTTACCTAAATAAGATTATTATTTTTGAATCAGATATCTACTAGCTTGATTAAGTAAAGATTTAAGGTAGCATTTTATGCTTAGGGCCCGCATGACCTGGAAAGTTGAGTTTAATTCTATCAATTTCTAGCTCTATCATTTGTGTTTAGGGACTCTAATTTTGTTCTTTCTAACAAAATACCTTCAAAATCAACTTTGCCCATTAGATAATGTTAGTTCCTCAGGAGAGTCAATATTGACCACATTTTAACTCATTGTACCAGCTAAGTTTATGAAAGTTGATTCTTGGGAGATAAATATTGGATACATGGAGGTTGTACATAAAACCAAGTTTTATGTACCAATAAAGTTTACTTCTAAGAGAGAAAGATTGAGCTTTTACTTAAACTGAGACATTTTCTCCTACTTTTTACTTATAAATATTTTAAGTCTACAAAGGAATAGAAAAAAAAACAGTAAAATAAATACCATCTTTCATTTATGTTCACCAATTGTTATCATTTTGAGGACATTTCAGGTTTAGTGAAATGTCCCCTTCTTTTTAACTGAATTATTGGAAAGTTCTAGGTACCATAACACTTCACTCCTTAAAACAGATTCTCATACATCTCCTAAGAGCAAGACATCCTTATATACTATCACATTACTATTATCACACCTAAGAAATACAACAGTTAACATATAGTCATTCAAATTTCTACGATTGTCTGAAAAAAGTTTTTAAAATCTAGAACCACTTAGGGATCATACATTGCATTTAGTTATTGTGTTTGTTTAGTCTCCTTTTATCTAGAACAGTTCTCCTGCCTGTTTTCGTTGCTTGTTTTTGTCTGTCATGACTTGTTATGATAAAGAATACCCCACAATCTGGATGATTCTTCATTGTTAGATTCACATTGACCACTGGACAAGAAACAACCCAGATGGAGGCTAAGGTGAGGAATAAGGACACATATGTAACACCTTAATCAATAAAGAAATTTTAAAAAAATCCAAATATCATAAAGTAAAAAAGTTCATATATCAAAATACACACACACACACACACAAAAAAAAAAAAAAAAAAAACCAGAAAGAAAAGAAGCAACCCAGGTGATGATTACGATTACTCCATTAGATCACATCAGGAATCAGGACACACATATCAGTCTGATCTATGATTGGTAATACCATTTTTAATTGCTTGGTTAAGAAGATTTACATAAACTAGTGATGTTTTAGTATAATTCCTTTCTTGATGTATAAATTGGCTCTGTTATCTGATTCTTTCTTTCCTTTTGCCAAGAGATCTAATCTCAAAAAAAAAAATCACTAAAATGGGAAAATTCTGAGATGTTGAATCATGCTGGCCTCCTGAGAATGTAGCTGAGTAAATATTTACCCTGCATGATAAATGCATTCATAGGTCTTCTGCCCTTGGCATCCAGTACCTTGTCCTCCCTGCAATCCAGGCTTGCCCTCCAACATGACCTCCCGGCCTTTCCTCAAGTCCATTTCTAGTGCCCCATGTCAGTGAGCACCCCCCACCTCTTAAATAAACTTGGAACCCCTTATTTGTAGGCTGCGGCCTGTAATTCACTACAGGAGGAAGAGAAGTGAGAAGGAAATGAGGCTTTCTCCAAAGCTGGGGGCCAGCTTGAACAAAGGGGCAGAAGCAGGAACACCAGACAGAAGAAACCAGTTCTTTGTGAACAGAGGTGGGAAAAAAGAACAAAAGCTGGGGCTGGGATTAGAAGCTTTAGGAAACTAAGAGGAACTGTGATAAGAAACTGTGGTAGGAAAGGCCTGGGCTCAGAAAACGGCATGAGATACAGGCCACAGGAATCTCAGAAATGCATCTTCTCAGCCGGCCATGGTGGCTCAGTGGTTGAGCGTCAACCTGTGACCCAGGAGGTCACGGTTCGATTCCCAGCCAGGGCACAAGCTCTGGTTACAAGCTTGTCCCCAGAAGGCAGTCGATAAACGATTCTCTCTCATCATTGATGTTTCTATCTCTCTCTCCCTCTCCCTTCCTCTCTAAAAGCAATTAAAAAAAATTTTTTTTTAAAGGAAAAGAAGTGCATCTCCTCAGTAGAGCAAATCTGGACTCTCCAAATCCCCCAAACCTGTAATTTCTCTTCACAGGCCTATTTGTGGCGTTTTGTGGCATTTGAGTCAGGTTTTCCGCATTTTTGAGGAAGGTATTCAGTATCTTTTTTGAGGAGTGCTACAGAAGAAGCCAACAGAACCAAGCTATACTCTCAGTATAAGGAGAGAGAGAGAGAAAAAAGCCTTTCTGCTCATCATTGCTTTTCTTAAACATCTATAATTTTTTATTGCCAACTAAGTTTTGACACGGTTACAAAGTCAGGTCACTTAGTCACACAGAGCATCCTGCTGATTAGAAAGACCAAAGGCAGAAGTAGGTGGCACCATGAGCTCCACAGAGGAGTACCAGGGTCCATTAGGAAGGGCCCTGTCAGGAAATTGTTGCCAGAATCCCAGAGAGACCCCAGCAACTCTGAGAGGCAATGATGAAGCAGGATGTGTGACTCCAACACCCAGTGGTTCTTACGTTTAATGCTGGAACTTTACCAGCTACGTTGTATATGTTCCCCTCCCACAGGGGACAGGGGACAGGAGGGTGGAAGGCAGGAAGGTGCCTATCCATAGAACAGACTCCCTGAGCCCTCTTACCTCATCGAAAAACGGATTGTTCCCTCTCTTGATTCTTGTGCGGTGCGTCTGGCCACACACGTAGACTTTGACCACGGGTTTTATGTTGTTGCCACTTAACTGCCGGCCCTCAATCACTCGGACCCGGATCTGCAAGCACAGAAGGGGTGCCGTTACAGGTGCTTTCCCAGCCCACGTTGGCAGAGAACCCTCAGGCGCTGCCTCTGCTCCTTCGCCTGGGAGGATGGCTGAACCCGGCCAGCTGGGCAGCTTGGAATGTACCGGCGCTAACGGATTGAGAGCAGCCACCTGCACTCATTCCCAAGGTGGGGACAGGGGTTGGGTCGCAGAAACCAAGAGTGGGGTTGCAATACTCCAGAGCTGGCCTGGGCAAGGGCAGGCAGGGCTGAGGCCATGGCTCAGACCCCAGCTGAGTCCTGGGGTGTACAAACTCTCTCCATAGCCACCTCCGCGAAGAAGGCAGTGCCCAGAGCTATGGAAACGCTTCTATTCCCACCACCGTGGGGAGCAGGGATGGTTTTACTTCCTGTAAGCCTGGCATGAAGAAGAACGATGGAGAGCTCTTCTTATGGGCAGAGGACCTGATGTCCTCTCTAACTAGCTGGCCACTGCCGCTGGAGCAGGCCCTCCGGCAGCCCTGCGATTGCGGGAGCTGACACTGCGGTGCCAGACGAGGCCCGGGCACTCGCTCTGCCCACCTGGAAGTCCTGCGGCTTGTTGGACAGCAGCCGCCGGGTGTTCTTCCCTTTGGTGATCCTCCGGGCCAGCTGGGCTTCCGACGCCGTCCTGCCTGACACCTTGGGCCCCGGGTCCCTGACCGTGCTGTCCAGCCCACCTTCCTCGCCGCCGTCTTCCTCCTCCTCTCCTAAAACACGCAAAAGGAATCCGGTCAGAGGCGGCCCTCCCCTGCGACTGTCTGAGCACCCGGCTTCCTGGACAGAGGGTTTTCTGTGTTCCTGAGGCTCAGGTGAAGGAGACGCCTCTTGGTGACCCTGACCTGGGCTTGTTTTGACTCAGATTCTGGAGGAAGATGTGTTCGTGGTGCGGGATGGCACTCATTTAGGCTGTGTTCAGAGCGACAGGGAGACTGCCTGAGACCACGGGACAGGGTGTGAGGCTCAGTCAGACCCAGCAGAAATCACCCGGCTCTGATCTCGGAGCCCAGTCTGATGGTAAGGGGCCTTTCAGCAGAGAGGATGGAGGGATGAAGGTATCCATGGAAACTGGAGCCCTGAGAGGAGGCTCCGACCCCACCCTTCCCACCGCAGGTCTCCTCTTCCCAGATGTGCTCATGAGGTTTGTACTATCTCCTTCCTGCTTGAGCCTCCTGATGCACGAATGCCCTCTCCACCCACTTGCCAAGAAGACCACGGTGGTCATCCTGCTCTCCCCTTTGTCCCGGTTTGTCAGTTCCACACACATCTGTGCCCTCACGGATTCCCTTCCTCCTGCTCCCCATCTCCCCTTCCATTCCGTGGAGAGAGCTGTACCTTTTTGGTAGAGTGAACCCCTTTCACTGCCTGAGAACCTACTTCCTTCTGATTCTTTGGGGTCCCTCCAGATCTCTCTCTCCCTCCCTCCCTCCATCTTTCTCTTTCTCACCTCCAGTGGTCCCTTCTCCAGGGTCACCTTCCCTCTGTGTTCAAATATGCACAGATCGTTCACTCCTTAAAAAGGCAAAACACAACTCCACCCACTGTGTCTCCCCTTTCTTTCATTTACAAACTCTAGAAACTCACTGACAAACTTCAGCTTTTCTTTTCCTAAGAGACAAAAAGTCTGAACTCCCAGTAATCTGTGCAATATAATTTAAGAGAGACTAGGAAAACATCCCGCATTTGAACTGCCCACCTTTACAATACAAAATCAAGAGGTTTAATTTCCACACGGAGTTATCTCACATCATAGTATGAGTTTGTTCAATCAGCTTGCTATGTAGCACGGCTCTTAAAGCTTGGGCTCTGGAGTCATGCTGCCTGGGTTCGAATCCTAAATTTGAGACATGAGTGTGTGTCAGTTTCTTGCTTTCCATTTCCTCATTTATAAAAAGGGGGAAATCACAGTACTTACCACAGGGTATTGTAAAGATAAATGTAATCTACATGTAAAGCCTTCAACACGGGGCCTGGCATAGAGTGGCACCCAATAAATTAAAATTTAAGTGTCATTGTGCTCTAGGGTTGGAGCACAGAATGCTGGAACACTCCTGGAGAGCAGCAGTGGGTGGGGCGGGATCTGAAGCACTCAGTGGAAGCATGGGGGCTGGGAGCACAGAGGGAGGAAGGAGCAACCATGGGGAAGTAAAAGGCCTCCCCAATGTACTGCTTCAGAGGTTATCCCAGCATGAACCCTCCTCCCCAACACCCTTCCGTTCCTGCTGCGCCCCTCCAACCTGCTTCTGCTCTGCACAGGTCAACCATGACCTCTTCTTGCTACTTTAGGAACCTTTCTGAGTCCTCATGCTTGATCTCCGCGGCATTGGACACTGGGACCCACACCTACGTCTTTGAATCATGCAGCTCTCCTCCTGGTGCTCCAACTAAACCTTCTCAGGCACTTCCGTGGGCCTCCCTTCCTGTCTCCTACTCACCAAGTGTGACTTCCCACTCTGCTCCGCAGCCAGCCCTCTGCTGCTTTAACACTTCATGGTCCTTCAAGGAACCCCAGACCCACAGAATGTTAGACTCGAGGGGACCTTAGAGAGCCTGCGTCTCACCCACTTTACAGATGAGGTCACTAGAGCTGAAGTGACTCGGGTTACTAGGAGCTGAGCTGAAACCAGGACCAAGTCTTTGCCCTACCTCACTGGTGCAAGAGTAGATTAAAACCAAGCTGCAGCTGAAAGAGATGCTGTCCTCTTAATCCTTCATCACTGCTATCAGGGGCAAGAAACCCCATAGAAGTCAAGGGTATGGAATAGCTACCTTTGACCTTTGCAATATAACTGGGGCCTCGCCTTCCCTATTCTTGAGGAGACTTCAAAAGAAAGGCTTTCTCCCTACCCATCTGTGGCTCGTGGTTCTTGGAATGTCCTTTCTCCTGTTCTCCACCAAGTGAGCTCCTCAACTTCTCAACATTTCAAGCTCCAGAGGAAATGTACTGTCTTGGGACAGGCCCTCCCTGCCTCTCCTACAGAAAGTGAGTCACCCCTTCACGTGCCTTCTACACACTGTTCCACCCAGTCCTCCCCACAGAGACTTGAGTCTATTGTTAACCCCTAGGCCTCCCCGCGGCCAGCCACCCTCAGAGGCGGGAGGCTTGACTTTCCTTCTTTCTACCGGCCCCTTCGTGTAAATGTACTGTACACACATAAATCCAGGAACTCGATGAATGTGGAATGAGTCATGAACCAGGGCATCCTGACCGCTACTCCTACTTTCTCAAGTTCTCAGAAAGAGCACCCAGATGCCAGGGCGGCGCTCCCACAACCTGCGCCCCAGCCTCAGGGAAGCACAGAAGGTCAGGCTTGCCTTCTGCAAACCTGTTCCAGACCGGGCAATGCACGGCTTTAAGCTTCTCCAGCAACTAACACTAGCTTCCCGGGCCGAGTGGGAGTTCCTCCCGCTGTGCATTGTTCCTTTTGGGGTTGGCGGTTGTTTAGGGCAGCAAGCAGGAGAAGGAGGGGTAAAGCACCCCTTTGCTGCACGGACGCAGAGTGAGCCCTCATTACACTCTTGATGGATGCTTCAGAAACAGACCGCAGGTAATGACGAGCCAGTTTCTTCTGGAAACACCTTCTGCTCTCCAGACTTTAGGCTGGAGGGACAGACGTGAGGGAACCAGCCTAAGTCATGGCGGCCGTCAGCATCTCTGCATAGCAGCGGGTAGATATTTGAGCAGGAAATCACCCCTTTAAGGGGCAGGAAGCTGCACAGGTTAAACAATGCTACCCTAAGTGTTCCACAAAGAATGAGGGGGTCCCTAAGGCATTGCCCAATGCACCCTTCTGCACAAGCCCTTTCATTATCCGAATGTGAGTGTCTGTGCTGGCATGCCTGTACACGAGACCCAGGCCTGGATCTGAACCACAGCCACGTGGATCTACAAACAATGACTCTTTCATGACCACAACAACTGAGCGAGGAGCCCCTGACTGAATAGGAAGTTGCTGGTTGTGTTTGCTTCCCGGGGCTGTTGTAACAAAGTACCACAATCTGGTTGGCTTAAACAATTTACATTTATTCTCCGATAGTCCTAACCCCTAGAGGTCCAAAATCAAGGTGTTGGCAGGACCATGCTTTCTTGGAAGCTTCTAAGGAAAGATCTTCCCTTGACACTACTAGCTGGTGCCTCCTGGATCCTTGGCATTCTTTTGCTTGTGGCTGCATCACTCCAGTCTCTGTCTCTATTGTCACACGGCCTTCTCCCCTGTGTGTCCCTGTGTACTCACTGCTTCTCATAAGGATACCAGTCATTGGATTTAGGGCCCTCCCTAATCCAGTATGACCTCATCTATAACAATAAAGGTGTAATATGCTAATTAGACTGGATGACCTTCCGGATGAAGCATCTGGCCTCTAGTATTAACTATAAAAATCCTATTTCTAAATATTGTCACATTCTCTGGTTCTGGGTGAACAGGAATTTGGGGACACTATTCAATTCATCACAGAGGACAGCTTTTGTGTCTTTCTCTATGCTCCATCTATTACTCTAGTCCACAAGTCTGCAATCAGAAAAGAATTCCTACATCCTCCCAACTCCAAATTTACCACCCTCCCTGCATCTGTTGTCTGCCTTCTCTCCCGCTACAACCCCTGATCTGTCGATGCATCCTGATCTGAGTCCAACCCTTCTGCATAGGCATGGATCCTAGCTCCTCTTGCTACTCAAGGATTCTCCTTCTGCAATTTCTGCCTCTGTGTCTGCTCTTTAGGTTCCCCCTGTACTAGAGTGTTCCCATCAAACTGTAAACATGCTGTTCAGTGAAGGAAACCATCAACAAAACAAAAAGACAACCTACTAAATTTGATACATCCAGTAAGGGCTGAATACAGAAAATTCATAAGCAACTCATACAAATTAACACCCACCAAAAACCTAAACATTGAAAAATGGGCAGAGGATCCTAATAGACATTTCTCCAAAGAGAACATACATGCCCAATAGACATATGAAAAGGCGTTCAGCATTACTAATCATTAGGGAAATGCAAATTAAAACCACAATGAGATATCACCTCACACCTCTCAGAATGGCTATTGTAATAAATCAACAAAGCTGCACTTTAAAAATTTTTAAGAATATAAACATGTGGGAATATAGCCCACAATTAAAAAAAAAAATCTTTCCTGGACCCCACAGAGCCTCGGTAGTTACTGCTCATCTTTACTATACCTCTCCAGCTGCACACCCTTCACAGTTCCTGGGTCTGAATGCCATCCTGCCTCCCCAACAATTACCGTGTCACACAGTCAAATCCTCCCAAGCTTTGACTACAGCCAGCACTGACCTGCTTTCTTTCTGAATGTCAGTAACCCCCTCTGTGACCCACACTTGCTCACAAGTGGTGTTTTAATTAACACTTAGGAATGACTCTCCATCACAACTCCAACAAGTGTTCATAATTCCTGAGACGTATTGTTGGCCTCTTTCCAGAAACTCAACAGCAACATTCCTACAAACTACTCTTATGTGTAGTAGTCACCTGTGACAATGGCATTTCCCTATAAGGCTACTGTTTGCCCACCGCAGTGGGAAAGAGTCAGTGACCTTATGAATCAGTCAGATTTGCCTTTGCCATGCCTAATAGTACCTTTCCCCATTGGCTAGCAACATCCTCTCTTCTTCCTCCAAACTCCCACTCTCCTCATCTAGCATTTCTCCTCCCTCCCTAACAAGCAGGAGAGAGTGGACTACTAGTCACTCAGATGTCACCACATCTGCAGGCTGTTCCTTCCCCACCTCCATCACCTCCATCTAACCACAGGAATGTTTTGTTAGCAATGCCTAAGAATGGCGGGGGAAAAGGGACACTTGCCCAGTCACCCCTGGGTTTCTCTTGGCCTGGACTCTAGCCACCGCCCCGCCAAACCTCACCCCACCCTGGCTAGCAGGCATCTTTATCCAAACATTCTTCCCACTCATTTTTTTTTATTTTTTTTTAGAGTCCAAGAATGCCAAGCACTGCCCGTGATATTAATTTTGCTTCTCATGACGAAGTCTGGATAAGTAGTGGTACTGGTTAAGGCAGAATTTAATTATCAAAGATCATGAGAAAGTCAGAACAAAGGGCTGGTATAATATCGTCATTAAAAAGCACAAAACAGAATAGGAGAGACTAAATTTCTAAGCATGAAAACATTTGAAGATAACAGCTGATTTAGCTGAGAATGTTGAATAATAACTTTTCTGGGTCTCTAATATGCTACAGTATATAAATAAATGTCTGGATCCAACCACAAGCAGGTGATGATGGAAGAGGAATAAAAAACAAACAAACGAACAAAAAATGCCACATTAGCAATTCACTACCCTCCACCCCAATTCTTGGGTAAATGGTACTAAATGTGCCCTAAGAGTCTCCTGAAATGGTTCCAAATCATAGACTAGAACAAAAGTATCACCACACAGCAATGCAAACACATGCTATAAGCCAGTCTGGGGAATATTTCCCCAAGAGCTCTGTCTGAGTCTGGGCAAGATAATGTTAACAGGTAAACACAACTCCGGGACTCCTCATACTGAGCTCCAAAAATCTATCCGCATCTGGATCTCCTGGAAGTTCCTGTTAACCGTACAGATGAGGGGGAGGAGGAGTTCCCCTTTAAACCAGCTAAACTAGACTTTCTGGAGGTAAGTGTCTGAAATTTGCACATGTAAATAACCCCCTTGACGATTTTACTCTGTCTTAAATTTAAGAATCACTTGTCTATTATGATCACTTTGATTTTCTTGAATATCCTGGAAAAAAGTTGGCCTAATCCAATCAGTGTGCTGGCCACAGGCATTCAGAGGTCCTGCAATGATCTCCTAGCACATTGAACATTTTCCAGCTCAGCTCTGACCAAGTCAGTCCCTGTTCAGAAAATGAACAAGTTGTCCATCAAGAACAAATGTCTCAGCCTTGCACTCCCAGCCCTCAGGAACTTGCTCCCCTTTTATTACACCTCTGAATGAATCCGTCACATTTGTCTGTTCCCTAGTGTCTCCCAAAATGACTTTCTTGGGGAAAAAAATGTAACCATGTCCATTGTCCTTCCACCATTCACTCATCTATGCATTCACTCAACCAGCCAGGCATTTACTGACTACTTATGACTTTCTAAGTGCTGCACTAAGCACTAAGAATCCACAGTTGAAACAAACAGCTGAAAAAAGTTATTTCCCGTGTAATAATTTGCCTAGTCTTCTCTTGAGAAATTTATTACATTCAGCTCTGACCTATAGTTATTCATATTTATATCTTCCCTTTCTCATGAAATGTAAACTCCTTGGTGGCAAACAATGCCTTTCTCCCCGATGTATGTCTCCAAACAGGTGTAAGTAAACACTTTCTGAGCTGGATATAATTTAATTTCAAGCAAAGTGACTTTGGTGTTTGTGGAACGAAATCAATTTAAAGCACCAAGTCTGGCTAAGCATGACATTTAGCATTTCTATCATTGGATAAAGCACAATTTTAACAGATGGTTCTTTAAAAATAGATGGGAGATTTTAAAAATAGTTTAATCTGAGCATGAGAATGTGGGCTCCAGTCAAGCTAACTGACATCTGGTGAATCGAGTGGAGAAAGTAACAGGTTTTCAGGAGGTCAAACCTGCAGCCTGGATCAGCCCACGCACCTGTCATAGAAACAGTCTCAGAAGTAGGCCAAAGAAAGGGTACCTTTAACACCACACACTTTAGTCAGACGCCTAAAAATTCCTGTTCTGCAAGAGACAATGTCAAAAGAATTCAAACACAAGTCACAGACAGAGAGAAAATGTTTGCAAGAAGACACATCTGACAAAGGACTATTATTTCAAATATACAAAGAACGCCTAGAACTCAACAATAAGGAAACAAACAACCTGACTAAAACAAATCAAAGACCTTAACAGATACCTCATCCAAGAATATATACAGATGGCAAATAAGCATATGGAAAGATGCTCCACACCGATTGTCATCAGGGACCACTGCATTCTTATTTGAATGGCTCAAATCTGGAACACGGACAAAACCAAATGCTGGCAAGGATGTGGAGCAATAAGAACTCTCATTCATTGCTGGTGGGAATGCAAATGGTACAGACACTTTGGGAGGCAGTTTGGAAGTTTCTTACAAAACTAAACCTACTCTTACTACAGACAATACAGCACTCATGCTCCTTGGTATTTACCCAAAGGAGTTGAAAATGCATGTCCACAAAACAAACAAACAAAAAATGCACATTGATGTTTATAGCAGCCTAATTCATATTTGCCAGATTTGAAAGCAACCAAAATGTCTTTCAGTAGGGGAATGGATAAATCAACTGTGACACATCCAAGCAATGGAGTATTATTCAGCACTTAGAGAAATAAGCTACAAGCTGTGAGAACACATGGAGGAGTCTTACGTGTATATTACTAAGTGAAAGAAGCCAATCTTAAAAGGCTATATATTGCGCGATTCCAACTCTAGGACAATCGGGTCGGGGGGAACCATGGAGACAATGAAATGACCATTGGTTACCAAAAGTTGGTGGTGGGGAGAGATGAATATGCAAAGCACAAAGGATCTTTAGGGCACTGGAAATGCTCTGTATTATATTATAATGATGGATACATGTCATTATATTTCTGCCCAAACCCATTGAACTATGATGTATCAAAGTAGGCTCATCCTTCATAAAAAAAATGTACCATTCTGGTGAGTGATGTTGATTATGAGGGAGGCAAAGTATGTGTGAGGGCAGGGAGTATTATTGTATCTTCCTCTCAATTTTGTGGTAAACCTAAAGCTGCTCTTTAAAAAAACTCACATAAACCCCTCAGGTATTCAATTTCTGAGACCCATGGTCATATTAGTTTCTGCAACTTGTTGGGATAAATTTTCCTGAAAATCTTCACTTCTGTGTGTTCTATCAATACCTCAAATTTCATCTTTGTAGTACCCACTATGTGGAAGATAACCTTTAACATCAATATTGGTATCTGTGAACAGTCATTCTCTGAAAAGAATGGAACTGTGAGTGATTTGAGCTTTCTATGTCTTATAATTTTGTGATATTTACATTTTTACAAGCAGATGTTGCTTTTGTACTAAAAAGAAAGAATCAACAAGCTCAAATTTTTAAGATTTGAAAAGTCCTATATAAACTAGAGGAAATTTACTCATTACTTTCATATAGACTAGAAAAGGGTTTTTTTTTTGCTTGTTTTCTGGAGTCAACTAAAGAGAAGGGGAAGATATTCTGGGCCAGCTGTCTCCTTAAGGTACACAATGGCAGGAGGCAGGCTATCTGGCTGTTCCTAGTATTTCTCCGTCTCAAGTTTGTTGGCCTTACCTTTTCCCAAGATTGTAAATTGTTGTGGTGTGGTGGTGGCAGTGTGTGTGTGTGCACGTGCGTGCGCGCATGTGTGTGCATATGTGTGTCTTCCCTAGCATGGAGTCATAGTAAATACTCAAAGATATTCTGATTAGTTTAATTGAATTGTCACATTAAGACAAAAAGTGTTTTCCCATGAAACATCCAGATAATCTAGGATATGGAAAAAAAAATTTTTAATGCTGAAGAAAAGTTAGATTATGAAACCAACATTCAGTATGCTGCTCTTGACCCAGCCTTGGTGAATATTCATCCTATAGAACAAAGGGCACTTCCAGGTCAAAAAAGCCTGCTTATTTTTTAAGTAAATAAGTTTCCCTTTGTCACCTCACACTTAAAATAAAATGGCCCTTCAGACATAGCTCATTGGGAGGCCAGCACTTAGTAACATTCTTTGTTTGAAATCCAAACAAAAGGAACCCAAGTTCTGGTTCATTTCCTACCTCCAGCCCATAGTGTCAGGAATTTAAAGGACTGAGGAGGACCTTGCCAGCTGCTGAGAGTCAGCTTCCGAAGAGGACGGTGACTCTCAGCCCCCGGCACTGCAGAAGCATTGGTGACGGGCCAGGAAGTGAGGAGGAGCCTGAGCACAGGGAGCCTTTATGGCAAGGGTTTTCTCCCAGTGGGTTTAAAAGTTCACCAGTTGATACTTTTCTCATTTCCCAGAAAGCAGCCTTTGCTCCAGGGAATGCCATGTTTTCTGAGTTTGGGCTTACATAGTCCATCCCAGTAGAAGAAACTCCCCTCCACATCCTATAGCTTCACAAACTGGTTATTTTCAAAGTCTTTTGGGTCCATTTAACAACATTTTTAAAATTTATTTTTAAAAGAAAGCATTTAGTCATTTCGACATGACGCTGAACCAAATCAGAACATTCTTTTCTAATAGCTCTGTTTTTTAGAGGAAGCAACTTCATACAGAATGTGCCAGCCAACTGGACTTGTTTTTGTAATCTATACTAATAATAGAGGAATATGCAAATTGTCCAGGATGCCGTCACAGTAATAGTTACGACCAAACGGCAGGCTGTGTGAGGTGATCAGGTCGGCAGGGGGCGACCAGGTTGGCAGGTGGGGGCAGTTAGGGGTGATCAGGCTGTCAGGAGGGGAAGTTAGGGGCAATCAGGCAGACAGGCAGGTGAGCAGTTAGCCAGCGGTCCCAGATTGTGAGAGAGATGCCTGACCGCTGGTTTAGGCCTGATCCTGGGGAGGGTGCAGGCTGGGCTGAGGAGACTCCTCTTCCCCCAATGCACGAATTTTGTGCCCTGGTGCTGATGGGCACAGGGTGACTGCAAAACGTGTGGCCGAAGTGCTGTGGCTATGTCGGCCCCCACTGTTCCCAAGGAAGAGGAGTCAGCTGACCCTTGCTGGCCTCTCACAACTATTTGGCCAATAAATGGGTCAGATCCCGAATGCTGGGCCATAGGTGGGGTGTGAGTAAGCCAGGCAATGGCTGGGGTCAGGCTGAGGTGAGATGAGAAGTCAGGGAGAAACGAGCAGGAGCGCCACCAGACAGGAAGGGAGGTGCTGCTGCGGATGCTGAGCAGACCACTTAGGCAGGTCCAGACCCAGCAGAAACAAAGAGAAAATAGAACTCGAGAAGCCAATCCTGGCAAGAAAAGCACCAGGGCGCCCTCCCAGGAGAAGACTTTCAAGGCAGCAGGTAAGTGGATGGGACAAGGGGCCTCTTCCTTCTGGGGCACAGGCCAAGGCTGGGGAAGCAGGGAGGGGTTCGGTGATGCACCTCAGGACAGAGGAAAGGACAGAGACACTTCAGCATCACTTCTCCCTGGAAGGACACTAAGAGGAGGTCAACCTCAGCTGTGTGAAGGGCCTGACTGTCTTGTAGACTTCCTTCCACCTGAGACCCTAAGTCCTCCTCCAAGTTCCCATTCCCAATCCCATCCAGAGCAGCACTCGATGGCTCCAAATGACTGACAACACATGTCAGAGAACAAGGAGAGAGAGAGGTGGGTTATGTAAAATTTCACTTGCTCAAAGGACTAAGGGGCTGTCTAGTGGTGGTGGGGAGTGGGGTTGGGGATCAGGGCCAAGGGAGAGAAAGAAAGAGGTTCCAAAACAAGGACATTGACCAGGACACTGGCGGCCAAGAGCACAGCCTGGTGGTTGGACACTTGGAGGGGGACAGATACATGAAGAGAGTAGAGTTCACTCCTGGAGCCTCACAACCAGCGGACATTGTAAGGGGTGGAGGCTACAAACCCACAGCAAAGCCTCACTTAGAAACTTCTGCTGGAGTCTGTATGTCCTGGATCAGCTTGCTGTGAGGTGCTGTCTTACCTCCTCCTCTCCCTTGAAGGGCAGTTTGCAAACAGTTGTATGTCCCGATTCAGGGCAGCTCCACCTGCCTCACGGGGCCCTGACTAGGTGAGCAGGGAGCTACAGACAGTGTAAAAACAAGGAAGGCTTTTCTTGGAGACACCTTATGTGTCTTCTGCAGAGTCCCCCTGGGGTAGGCTGGGCCTTCAGAAGGGTCAGCTTACCTCCCATGCCTGACACGCTGGTCCCACTGAAGTCATTTGGATGTGGAGTCGAAGGTGGATCATAGCCAATCACCAAGTCAATGGTGGCCTGGGTAGAAACAATGCAATATAAACAGGGTCAGTGCAGGGCGTTGGAATGCTATGGACCAGTGCAAACCAATGCAGCAGGAGTTACAGTTCTAGAAGGGATGAGCAGGGCGGTGGGAAGTAGGGAGAGAAAGAGGGAAGGATGACACACTCCATTGTTATATCTTCCCATGTGTGAGCCTAGTTGGAGTGAGAATGCCTGGGAAAGGAATTACTTGTTACGGGTGGCCAAGTGTCTCAATGCTAAAGGGCAACCTCATAAACTGGAAGAAGGTTGTGACAGGCAAGCGTGAACTTGTAATCTACAGCCTTCATCCTAGAACGGAGATTGCCTCCAATCACAGAATTACAGTCGCAGAGGCTCCTTGTAAATGATTATGTGTTTGCTCACTGATTTCTTTAATTCTAAAAATTTATTTTCACACTTCTTTCTAAAAAGAACTTTAAGTGATGGATAAAAAATTCATATAACAATGTGACCCATAAAATAAGATTAAAACAGGAATCAAGTTTGATTCGAGGAAACAAATATGGAAATCAGGAAGTTCAAGATTTGCATAAAATATGACCTTAAGATGGCTAGAAGCCAAGGCAAGATTGGAGAACTGAAAATGCTATGCAACTTTCATTATCAGAAAGAAAAAAAAGCATGGTAATTCCTTACAGGAGATAGTTCTTCCTACTTTTAAAATCTGAGATAAATTTCTCACATGGAGCATTATTTTACAAAAAAAGTTTCCTATACATTTATATTTCATGAACCTACAAAATTTCAAGAACATTGACTAAGGGGAGTCACCATAGAGATGTGAGCACATGCCCACAACCATATCAACCAAACAGAAAGGAATTTTAACTGCAAAAATTTAGGAAGTATAAACCTCAAAATAAAAGTTCCCTTGCAAATAAAAATGGCACACACCCAGGTACCCACTTAAAATACAGACAAAATATTTAAGACATACTTATTATAAAAAAAACCATTCATTGTTTAGCTGAAATTCAAATGTAAAAGGGTATCCTATACTTTCATTTGCTACTTGCTACCTGTGACTCTTTCTCTCTTTCTGAAGAGCAAGAGAAAAAAATATCCTTGGGTGATGAATGAATGAATATATAAATAAACAAACAAATAAATAAAAAGGCAGCCTGAAAAATCACTGACTTGTACCATGTTTCCTAGATATCATTTTGCTCAGTCAGGTTTTGGGTAGATAGATGATAGCCAACATTCTGAATTTATGTTGCACGGTTAGAATGCTGACTCACAGGAAAATTGACATTCTTAAGGGATGTTGAGAAGCCTAACCTGTATTCTTCTCTACAGGGATGGCCTCTTTTAAAATAAAATTTTCTCTTTGTACCCAAGTTCCCAAGCAAAATAAATTGATTGGAAAATGACGGTGTTAGAGGTTAATAACTTAAGAATGGTGGCTTTATAAAAGCATGTTAGCAGTCACATGAAATCTCAGAGCTTTGGTACATGAGTCAATGTTTTTTACAGGCACTTGAAGAAGAGAATTCTGGTCTCAATACACCATCAATATGGACTTATTTAGGAAGGCTGTGATCAGAAAGCATATAGATGCTAATGCAATAATAAAGATCGTACTACTAACTTACTGATATTCCAAGATAATATTAATAAGTTACCTTCTATAGAATGTTTCAAAGAGTGTCTGATACACACAATTATGCTCACCACACAAATGTTAACACCCAAGAGAATATGCACTTGCTTTTTGGTATTTTGTTGTAGAAAATCAAATTTATCAGTTCTATGATTGGGAGTATAGGATAAGGCCAATATCATTTGCAAATGGACTAGTTTATCTCAAAATCAGTAGGCTTCTGTGTGTGTGTGTGTGTGTGTAGTGAGCTAATTATAATTTCATACTCTTTTTTGCTTCATCAAATCACTTCAAAGTCATTCAACACAAGGGGAAATGCTCACCCCAGTATCTTGTCCCTTTTCGTTTAGCAGGGAGGTCAGTTTGTACGGCAGCGATCTGCTCTGGTCACCAACCAGTTCCTTCAGGGATACAGTGGCTGTGCCAATTAATCTGCAAAGGAAATGAGAAAAGAAGCGTGTTTCCATGACTCACCAGACCTCCTAATTTCCTTCCTATCCACCTGTTATCAATGAAATCACTCCCAATGAAATGTGGGCCATTTTTTTCTCACCCTAGTAGGGTAACGTGGCAGTCAACCTTACGTATCAGTCATCACTTCTCCATAACAAGTAGTAGTTTCAAGAGTCTAACTATGGTGCTTATGAAATATCAAGTCATGATGAGATGGGTGGGTGAAAGACTGAATACTGCCCCTCTACACCCCCTGATCTTGGAAAAGAAAAGAGCAAGAAAAGATTCAAGCACTCGTCTGTGGCAAAAATTTGAAAGGAGCCCTAAAACTTGCCCACATAAAAGCATCCCCCCAAGCAGACATTGAACTGTAAATAGGCTGCTAGTTTTCTGAGGGGACTACCTGCTACCCCACGTACTCGGGAGCAGCATTCAAAAGTTGGATGTGTGAGCTTCTCTTTCTTCTCCATAGACTCTAGTCTATAAATTGAGGGTGATAACAGCCAGGAGGATTTGAGACCGGGTGAACTGAAAAAGTTCCCTCTGTGAAATGCAATCAAAAAGCAAAGAGAGCCCAGGGGTGTGCTCTCAGTATGGATACCGAAAATGGAAAAGAGAAATAGTAAGATTTTTTAAATGTCATTTATTTACACCTCATCTACATTTGCAGCAACATATACTAATAAATAGAAGATACAATAGCATGGAATATCACTAGCATAAAAATACAACACAAACATCAAGTCCACAAAGTGATAAAAGAGATTCCTTATATATAAAAAAAATAAACACAGATTAAAGAAACTGTAGTTGAGTATAACACATAACTCTGGGCTCTGAGCAAAAATAATCAGAAAAGTTCATGTTATGGGAAGATATTCATTTTATTTTGAAATGCAGTACATTTTCTTTAAAAAATCAGGAAGTGGAAGTTGATGTCACCCCAGGCACATCATTTTTGAACTGACATATCCCCATATTCTCTTGCCCCACCCAGGCCTCAGAAATAGGAAATCTGGGGTCTGTCTCTCAACCACATACATTCATCATGAGTGATACTAGGAATTAATATTATATTGCACAAGATCAGAACATTGCCATGGTATCCTGTTTCACCAAATGACCCAATGATGTGAACCACTTTGCATATGGTTTCTTGGCAGAATAGACTTTCTTGGACAGAACCCCAGAAGAGACACTCAACAACCCCGATGGATTCTAATCTCTTTCAATATCACAAGTAGAGTCAGTTGATGTCAATGGAAAAGGAAAGTTCTATTTCCAGAGGGATGAGTGAGCTTCTCAGCCCCTTTGAGTCAATATAGAAATTAGGTATCTCAGGCGATGCTGAGAACTGATAGGACCTTCACAGAAAACATTTTCACACCAGTACGTTTACTCAGTGAGTTTGTTAGACTTAACGTGTGTATGGTTTCTCCTCGCTTGGATTTTAATTCCGCAAGCATATCGAGGACAAGCACCTATGCATGACTCCATGTGCACCAGATGAAACAGGTAAATCTCTCACACAAGGTGAGAGTCCCTGGCAAAATCTCTTCCGCGTCTCATTCAGCCCCACATGGTGTGAGCCTGAGAATTTCTCTCCATGTTCTAAAAATAGGGCAGTAAGCCAAGGCGTTGTCTAGTTGAGTTTTTAAGAGGAACAAAATGTGCAAATTGCAGCTTTCAAAGTCATCTGACAGGTATTGCGAGTCTAAATGAGGTACTGTCCTGGAAAGATATGGAAACACACTGGATTTTATTTCTCACAATTCCACTATTCAGAACCTAACTTTATGATTTAAATCATGACATTGCACCCTTAAACACATACTGATCTGCTTCTGCTAATGTCAAGATGACCTGAATCTCTACCGGCAATAACTAAGTATTGGAACAAAACAGAAAGTAAAGCTTGCTGGGAAAACGCTGAAGTGAAAGAAGATGGCCTGGGGCTAGAGCAGCATTTACCAACCTCAGCACTGCTGATACTTTGAACTGGACCACTCTTCGTTTTGGGGGGCTGTCCTAGGTCTTATCAGCTGTTCAGCAGCATCCCTGACCTCGACCCATCAGCAACTCTACTCATTGCCAATTGTCCCCTAGTGAGCCAAATCGCCCTACAATGAGAACCTGTTCTAGCCTTAACATTGTGTCCCAACATCCTTCGAGGCTTTAGCTAAGTCACCTAACTCTCTGGGCCGACTTTATTACCTACAAACGAGTGAATTGAAATAAGTAATTCCTCAGACCTTTCTCAGCTCTAAAAATCTACCACGAGGCTTATGTATTTGATGTCTTCTACATGTATCTGTTTAGAAAACTTTGTTAAATATTTGTCTTAAAGTCCTTGTTCATTGATTTAGGGTTAGAAATATCCTAGATGTGTCTATAATGGGCAATCCAGAATACTAGGCAAAGGTTATGCCTTCAAAGGTATTAGTCTATAATGTTGCAAGTCCAACGTCAATTCACACAGGGTACCAGGGGGAAAAGTTAGGCCAATAACAGAAATGTGAAGCACAGTGAGTGATAGGTAGGACAGTAGGGAGTGGTGGGGCTTGTGGCTAACTGGAGAGACCGGGCTTGCTTAAAACGCAAAGCCTATCAGCTGGCCTTTTATGGTCCTGAATGGTTTTACAACTTCATTCTGACTCAACCACTATCTGCTGCTTTCTTGTCCCCATGAGAGAAGGTGATAACAGATAACTGACCAGGAATGGAATAAAATAAATGAAGCCAATTATACAGCCTCACTGCAATTCCTTCTTCAGAAGCCTTCAGTCCCATTTCTTACGGTTTTCTTTTCTTCAAAAAATTCTGATGCTGCCAAAACCAGTTTGGCTCAGTGGATAGAGCGTCAGCCTGCAGACTGAAAGATCCCAGGTTCGATTCCCGTCAAGGGCATGTACCTTGGTTGCGGGCACATCCCCAGTAGGGAGTGTGCAGGAGGCAGCTGATCGATGTCTCTAGCTCTCTATCCCTCTCTCTTCCTCTCTGTAAAAAAATCAATAAAAAATATTTTAAAAAATTATGATGCTTTTGTGTCAGGGGAAGAGGAGTCTGGGGAATGTCAAAGAAAACTTGAATTTCTTTTTATCTGAAGTAGAGAGAGTGTGTTTAGATTAAATCTCCAAAATATTTTTTAACAGCTGGGTTCAGCTGAAGAAAAATGCAAACAGTGGTAACTTCTAAGAGCTTTCACTGTAAGTTGAGGACAACAGCCCCCGTGGGGAAGTCTGAGCTCCGTAGGAGCAAAGGCATGCCGGCTGGCCTGGCCTATTTTCTCTGATGTTGCCTGGATACAAAATACTGTGAGGCTGGAAAAGGATGACTTGGCCTCTCCTACACGGGGCATTAGAACGGTTCAGTCGGACCACAAGCCAATTTCCTTTAAAGGAGATGACAGTGAACCAAGAACGCTTTTTCTTTCATATTACTAACACTATAAATATGGTGAAGTATGGCAGTCATGTGGAGGTTTTGCCCTGTATGTTCTTGGAAAAATAAGAGTCTCCCCGTGCACTCCACCCACCACTCACACAGATGGGCCCGGTCTCAAAAGGACACTTTATAGCGAAAGAATCTCAAGGCCCTTTGGCTCTCCGGCTTTACTGGTGGAATTAATAAATGGCAGATGTATGCTGACGTGCAGACGAAGCCAGTCCTGCTCCTTCCTGTTCCATCCATGTCCATGCAGCTTTCGGTTGGGACTCTATGTGACTAGTTCCAAGCAGCGGGAGTGGCTACTTGAAACTTAGCTGTTACGATTGGGGGATCAAAGGACTGTCGTTGTAAACTGGTCAACTTAGTCGTGCAAGAACTTCTTCAACTGTTTCTCTCTCGTTAAAACAGCGTCTGTGTGTTTGAGAAGGAGCCTTAGCGTGGACACAAATGCTAACAGCTGCATGCCACGCCGGTGAGTCAGGGCGCAGCTGGCTGAGTTCTTCATTAGGGAGCTGGCGGATTCGGAGCTGCCTGGGCAGCAGGGACGCAGGCGCACGGAGTACAGGAGGCGGGAAGGAAAACTGTCCGAGGCTGGAAAGTCATCACATGTTGCTGCACTGTGTCTGCCCCTACAGACATCTCGACTCCCCATCCTCTGCAGGGCTGAGGGAGGGGACAGATCCCAGTGGGGCTGGGGACAAATATTTTCTGAGCTGCTCCAAGGTCCCCGCAGAAAGCCTGAAAGGTCCATTGCCTGCCCACTCGTTGACGCACTGGGCTCTCAGCCAGCTAAGCCTCGTCATTTGGGCCTTGTTGCCTTTGGGAAGGTGGGGGCGCTGTCACCCTTCCCACACTCACTCCTCCCCTGGGCCAGTATCTGGCAAGCTCCTCCCTGACTCCCAGCAGAAAGCGGGAGAGACAAGCAACACAACCTCAAAGGGCACTCCCCGGTCACCCTCCAGAGTCTCCATCGTCACTCCCTGAATTAGTTCCTGTAGCCCAGTGGTTCTCAACCTTTCTAATGCCGCCACCCTTTAATCCAGTTCCTCATGTGGTGGTGACCCCCAACCATACTTCATAACTGTAATTTTGCTACTGTTATGAATTATAATGTAAATACCTGTGTTTTCCGATGGTCTTAGGCGACCCCTGTGAAAGTGTCGTTTGACCCCCAAAGGGATCTCGACCCACAGGTTGAGAACCACTGTTATAGCCTATCTTCACTCCCCGAATTAGTTCATACAGCCCATCTTCACGCCCCGAATTAGTTCATATAGCATTCCCCAAAATGTGGTTCCCAGACCTCCCCGTGACAGTTGACAGAATGACCAGGCGGTTATAGATTCCCAGGATCCTGAGGCAGAGTTTTCTTTAGTTAATTCTTATACCCAGGAAGTTGGAGAAACAATGGTTTTAGTGGGACAGGGAAAGGTGGAGGGGTGGGTGGAGGGCTGGGGGTTGGAAAAGCGGCTGCCAAAGCTGGATCTTGGGAGAAGGGGGTGTGTGTACATTTAAAAGCACATTCAATATGATAACATAGGCTCATATCTGAAAAATGGGCATAGAAATCCAGTTATTTAATAGAACCAAATATAAACAAAAGTCGATTAAAATCTATGTGGCAGGTCTAGCCACATGCACCCTTCCTATGGCTTCCTCTCCTAACATCACACCAGGATTAGAGAGCCTTGAGTTCTTTGTCCTGTTCTTTGAAAAGGGGCTGGGGTTTTTAGATTACGCGTATATAAACGCTAGTCCACACAGCAGTTCCCAAACCTGGCTGTCATTAATCCATCCACCCCTTGGGACCTTATAAAGTACAGAGGACAGCATAACATAGGGATTAAGATCTTGGAGGTAGGCAGGGCTAGCTAATTTGTTCTCATCCTTGCACTATAGGTTAACTTCTCTGAGCCTCAGTTTCCCCATCAGAAAAATGGGCACAATGAAAGCTCCTACCTAATAAAAAGGGGGCCACATACTAAACCCGACAAGCTCAGAGGAGGCCTGCACAGTTGGCCTTACAAACTCGGGAGACCGAAAGTAACCACATAAAATGGTCTGAACATAAAAATTCCTGACTAAAAGTGAGTCACGGCGGGGAGACAAAGGTCAATCTTTATCTAAAGGGAGCCGTCCTTGTTTGGCATCTACGATAACATAGCTTTGAAATGACAGAGTAATCTCCTTTTCCAGATTCCTCTGGATAAAACCAGGAACCTCTTATTATTATCTTGTTCCTCCGCCCCTCCATACCACCTCTACGTGCTGTAAATGTTAATTGTTAACTATCCTGTTCCCACCACCGTAAAAAAATGAGTCTTTCCCTTTAACTTTTTATCCAATTCCTGAGGTCTCCTGCCTTGCCTTCTCCTGCCCCCTTAATCTACCACCAATGAATTCCATGTATCCCTTCTTATATCTCTTTCTTTGATTCTAATGTATAACATAAGCTGCAAGGCTATCATTCTCTGGAGCATTTCCTCAAACTGTTCCTGGTAATTGTCAGTTTGGCTCAAATAAACTCTCAATAATCCTCTACAGGTTTGGATGTTTCTTACCTAGACGGTTGTAAGGATTAAAAGAATGACGTGGAAAGTGCTTAGCAGACACTTTTTATGATTATTTCACACTCTGCCCTAGAAAAAGGGACCTAAAAAAAAAACACATGTGACTCCAGGCCAGGATTTGCAGGGAAAGCTGATCTGAACATGTGCACAGCCTAAATCACAGGAAGGCAGCTTTCCCTATCCAGGGGTATGGGTAAGGGACCATGAATGAACAGGTAAGAACCCGTTGTGACCTGGCTAGAATGGCCCAGTGGTCGGAATGTTGTCCCTTGAACCAAAAGGTCATGGGAACAATTGCTGGTCAAGGGCATGTGCCTGGGTTTCAGGTTTAATCTCCACCCCGGTTGGGCCGCATGCAGGTGGCAACCAATCAATGTGTCTCTCTCACATAGATAACTCTCTCTCTCTCTTTTTCCCCCTTTCCTCCCTTCTACTCTCTCTAAAAATTCATGAAAAATATATCCTTGGGTAAAGATTAAAAAAAAGAAGAAGAAGAAGAAGAACCCATTGTAACTACCCACATCCATTTCTATTCAGTCATTGTGCAAAGTTCTTCAAGCCAGTCCTTTGTGTTACATACATCCAATAACTCCTTCCCCACCCTCAACACTATACATACCATGAATCTGGAAATAAGTGTTATTTTCAGGGTTAGACCAGAAGTAAACTTTAAGCTGCAGTTAAATTCTAATGAAATCCAATTTAGTGGAACCTGAATGATGTTTTCAAAGCCTTACATCTCATGTTGCATATCTAACCCAGCAGGCATGAGCAGGCACACACACCTCTCACCCCATTGTTTTCTTCTGTTTTCCCTGCTTTACTTTTCTTCTTCATACTTACCATCTGATGTGCTGCTACATGTAGATTTATTTATTTCCTGTTCCCTCCACTCAGATGTAAGCAAACTGCCCCCCACACCCCCGATGCCTGGAGCAGTGTCTGATGCACAGCACACATTAGCAAATATTTGCTGAATAGCTGTATTAACTGATAAGTCATTGAGGAGAGCCCAATAACCTTACAAATGATTTACAAGTTATAAAGCTCCCTCTTCTAAGAGATGGTCCTCAAGTGCAATTGGAAGATAATTACAGCTCTTGTCATCCTGAAATGACTTTCTCGTCTGGTCTTTCTGGGTGTCTTTCTCCAGGGCTGTGGCCATGTTTACTTAAGAGATGATAACAGATGCCAGCAGGACTGCACACCTAATTAATTAGCCTCCCCAAACAGTGGGCTTCGGCCTCTCCAGCCCGGGACAGCCGCCCAAACCAGCTTTGATCTTTTCCTAGCTTTGCCACTCTACTGAAAGAATGGAACTACACAGAACTCACAGCTGAGAATCCTAGTCCACAGTGACATCCGCTCCTGGTGTAGATTTCCACACAGCCTGAGACCTTGTCCAGTTAGAAAGCCTGCCTCAACCACAGGCTGTCCCTCCCTTCTTACCAGCCACTCGAGGAGAAGGAACAGTCATGGAGACCACCTGAACAAATCCCACACGTAGCAATGTCAGAAGTGAGTCTCATTGCTGGGAGAGATGTAACTGAAGACAAGGTCTTTTGCATACATACCAGAAAGTGAAAATTTCTCATAAGCAACACCACACTGTTTCCCACCAAACTGACTCCATTCTAAACCAGTCTTTCTGTTTTCTCTAATTAAAAAATAAATAAATGAAACCTTTGCCCAGGGAGTTAGTATTTTCACAACCCAAACTTGTCCTTTTCCTTTTTCTAATTCTATAGCCCCCAGTACCACCGTGTGTGTGTGTGTGTGTGTGTGTGTGTGTGTGTGTGTGTATTTCCTCTCACTTTCACATCCTGGCACTCTGGCCCTCAACCCAAACACACACACACACACACACACACACACACACACACACACGGAATAAATCTTGGAAGGTCTGAGCTCTGTGTAAAAAAAATTAACATAACTAAATTAAATCCATGTGTTTCTACTCAAAGAGCTGGGTGACTTTCAGCGACTTGGTGAACCTCTCTGAGCCACATTTTCTGATTCATAAGCTGGAAATAAGTCTGCTTCAGAGTCATTACAACCATCGAATGCAATTATGTGTGGAATAGCATTAACACAATGCCTGGCACATGGTAAGCCCACAAAAGATAATAGCTCTTATGTTGTACCTCAAGAAATTGAAGTAAATTTTCCTTAACTACCTAAAATTTGCTCTTAGACTACCATTTATTGAGGAAGTATTACAATCCCCTTATAAAGAGGAAGAAACTTTTCAAGAGTCACACGAGCAGTAAGAGCCAAAAATCCAAACTAATGGCATGCTCGTACAGCTGACCGCTTGCCCACACCTCCTCTTATGAAAGAGCGTGGGTGAATTTCCTCCTTGACATATTATCAGGTCTTAGGCATCTCCCTCTTACTCATACTACAGAAGAACAGAGCCTGGCTCAGTGACTGATACTCAGATGATGTTTCTAACTTTGCTCTGCATTGGTGTGGGGGTGTATGTGATGGTGGTTTGAATGCACAAGTGCACACACAAGGAGGGGAAAATGAGAGCACTAGGAATGCAAACTCTAAGGGACGTAATTATGGTCTTTTAGCTCAGACATTGTAATTTGCATCTCTAGATGTTCAATTTGAGTCTTTTTTATATCTTCCATGCCTCTACTTAACGTGCTCAAGCATACTTCTACCTTTTTCAACCATGGAATATAATTATAATACTTGTTTCATTGTTCATGCCTACTAGTGATATTATCTATTAATAATAAAACATCTGTTGTTTTTTCACATTGCTTAAATAAATATTTCTGGTTACTCTACCCAATGCTCATAAATTAGGTTTTCTACTCTGGTTGGTGGAAGCATTACCAATTCCCAGACCTGTGTTTCAAGGAATATTCAGATGGTTCTTTTCCCTGCCTCAGAGAGTAGTTTCCTCACTTCCCAGTACTCAATTGAAGTGTCAAGAGAATCCTCTGTAATCAGGGGTGCTGTGTGTGTGTGTGTAGTGGGGGTGGGGGGTCTCTAGACTCCCATCTGCACCTCCCCGACTCTGAGAGACAACCAGGAAGGATCTGCTGAGTTCCCTCTCCCTGCAGCCTGGAAATGGTCTCTGGGCTTCATGTTGGATGTATCACAGTTATCTCCCTCAATCTCACTCTCCAATTTCCAATAACAAAACTATTGTTACATATATTTTATCTGGTCTTTTGGTTGTGTCAGAGAGAAGCTCCACATAAAACAGCATGAGCTTTGGGACATGTATTTGTTTCTCTTGTGATCCGACCCCCTGATGTTCTGACTCCTTTGCAGCTTCAACCCAAGTTGGAACCAGAAAGCTGTTCCAGAGAGCTGAGCTGGACAGTATTCGTATAAATGGCCCATTATCAGTGGGCCATTTGTTAGATGCAAAGTTGTTTAGAAATGTTACATTTCATTGATGTGGTTGTATTATAAACTCGCTGTTCATTCATTCATTCAACAAACATTTATTGAGGGCCTACTAAGAGCCAGGCTAAGTGCTGGTGCTAAAGCATTGAAAACCATGGCTATGACCTTCCTGTCTAGTAGAAGGCCAAATGAGTATTTAAATGGATAAGAACATTTCAGATGGTGGTGAAAGCTGAGCGAAGTGAAGCAGATGCATGGACCACACATATATATCCTTGAGTACTTGTCTAAAACCTAACCCAAACAGCCACATGCTGGATGGATTCCCTCCACCTTCCTGCACCCACATGAGCTTTCTAGCAGGAAAGGCTCTGAGAAATAAAACAGGGCAGTGAGATGGAGGTGACGGCAGGGAGGGTGGTCAGAAATGCTGAGGTCAGAGGTGACAAATTTTACATCTGTTGCAGGCGAAGGGAAAGAGCTCTCCATGCAGAGAGAACAACAAATGCAAAAGCCCTACTTGGTATCTCTTTTTCCTCCCTGGCATGTGCACACACAGACACACACACACACACACACACACACACAAACACACACATTTATACATATCTTTTATTTCTACATTTCCAAGCTCCTGAAGATGATTTTTTCTTTAGGAATTTAAGTGGAATTCAATAAGATCAAGATGCCAAAGTATCAGTGTCCCAGTCTCAGCCCCTTTGAGCCTCAAATCTCATCTCTGCTTCTGAAGGTCATTGTGAAGATGTGCTATAGTCTCTGAATTTATCTTGTCCATTGTGTAGCGTGAACATGAGTGCTTTAATATTCAATAGTATAAAAATGTCTACTTAGAATGTTCACCTAGGGAGGAGCTACCAGTACATAGTATTCTTTTATTTTTTTCAAAATTAGAAAAATTACTTCCATTTTAGCCAAAAGATAACCAATCATTCCACCTACATTTTGGTTCCTATAAGTTTTCAGTACAGTGTAAAACTCAGGAGTACAGGCCTGGCCTGGCTAGTGAGGATCATCCTATGCACCAAAAAGTTGCCAGTTTGATTCCTGGTCAGGGCACACTCCCAGGTTGTAGGCTCTATCCCTGATGGGGGAGCATGCAGGAGGCAGCCAATCAGTGTTTCTCTTACATTGATGTTTCTCTCTTTCTCCTTCTCACGCCCACTGTCTTTTCCTCTCTCTCTAAAATCAATAAAAGCACACACTTTTTTTAAAAAAAGAGTTCAGGCCAGGATATAAATGCTGACTCTGACACATACCTACTGTGTGACCTTGAGCAGATCACTAACCTCACCTGCCTCCTGGGGTGTCTAAATGGATTAAGTGGGATAATGCATTCACAGGCTCAGCAGAGTCCCTGGGACTCCCTAAGGCCTCACTGACCCATGGCCATGTTGCAAAGGGAACTCTCATTCCTCAGCTGCTGAGAAAACCTTCCACTATGACGTTTCAGCTAAAAATACCATTTCGTGCTCGCCATGTGACCAAGAGGCTCCTCCAGCTCCTCTGTTGCCATTGTTCGGTCTGGCTGGCTGGTTGGATGACTATAAAGTGAGGAAGAACAGAGTCTGCAGTGAATGCCTAGCCCTTTGCCAATTCCTGAGGAGGGATGCTAGTGACACCCGGGCTCTGTGCTTCCTTGGATAGGATGGGGCAGTCTCTGTGGGCGTGGGCATGGACGCACAGGCAAAGCCAGGCAGCCTGGCACTGTTTGCTTACAGGCCCCGGAGCAGCAGATGCGAGAGCCTAGAGCAGCAGACGTATTTGCACAGCCCGTCTCCACAGCAACAGGAACGTTAACAGGCAAGACATTCCTTAAGCTGGGAGAAAAATCCTCTGCCCCCACCCGGTGCTTCCAGATGAGGAAAACGTTCCAACACTGAGCGCTGAGCAGCCCTCAAGGGCCAAAGCTTTAGTAGGAAAGCCAAGAAGAAGATATGGGGTCAAAACACAGTCACGCAGCTATGAGTATAATTTTTTCCCTGCAGGTAATGTGACTAACGTCTACACATTGTTTAGTTAGAGGAAACAAGGCCAAAAGTCACAGTGGCTGGCTGAGGAGGATAAGAGGACAGGTATCGCAGGGCATCATTATCACACAGTGTTCACTCCAGAGCAGAGAGGGTGGGCCTTTCATGGAAGACAGGAAACAACCCTGCAGGGAAATCTTCGGGACAGAGAACTAGTCTCCTAACTCTAAAGACCAAAGATCTCCCGCTCCCCCTCCCGCAGTGATCCTGCCTCAGGGGCCAGAATTCCCATGTTGTCCACTCCTTCAGATAAGTCATAGTGATCTCAGTCCAAGGTCATCCTTCCTGGGAAGTTAACACAGTGAACTATTAGCAGCCCTTACACCATCATCTGTTTCTGGAAAGTTCCTTTCAGCCAGCAGGACCTGGAAGGACTGAGACACAGGACAGACAAGTTTTGTTGGAGAAAAGAATTGGAAGATGGTGCACATGTGGCCCAGAGGGCGGGCCCAATGGAAGCTGGGAGCAGCACTAAGGACAGTGGGCGCTCGGAGAAGTCGGGGTGCGGGGGGAACAGCGGAGGGGTGTTGGGGAGAAGGAAGGGAAAGGTGGAGAGCGTAATGAAGACTGGCTTCAGGTCTGGCCTGGAATCTGCCTTTTTCCTTTAGGCCTAAAACCTCCCTTATCCCAACAAAGCCATAGGAACAGCTGCTCATTTTGTGTTCCTGCTCAGCAGACACCATGGCACCAGGTGCAACCTATCTCAGCAAGATGCATGGAGCCCCCAACTTCAGAAGGACCTTATAACAGGGCCCACTGTCGTTTTCTTTGTTCAAAATTGCAAAGAAAAATGTCCAGGACCAGATAGTCTGCACATCAACTCTATCTCCAGAAGTACACACCAAACGCTCAAAATAGTGCCAAGGGGCAGGGATGAGGGTGCGGTGTGGGGAGAGGTTGGGGGGGATTTGTCCTCTTCCATCACTGCTGTCATCCAGGGGCCCCACTGTGTTCCAATGGGTGAAAAATGAACACGTAACGTCTCCCGATATTGTTTTCCCTGCTTCCTTCCTAACTGGTTTCCACTACACAGAAAGCCTGGGTGATCCTTCTCACATGTAAGTCAGATCATATTCAAAACCCTCTAATGGCTTCCTGCTTGACTAGGAATGAAACTTGTGTTGTGGCTCAACAAAGCCATGTGCTGTGGTTCTGCTGACTTCATCTCCTTCCCCTGTCCCAGCTTCTCCTGCTCTCTAAGCTCTCCCTGACTGGCCTCTTCAGTGTTTCTCCACCATCCCAAGTGGTCAGGGCTACCATCTAATTCAGTGATCGAACCAAGCCACAGCTGACAGCAAAAGAGGCATTATTAATCATCATGCTGCAACCACAAACCAGGACGGCCCTAAGCAAATCTGGGCACCTGGTCAACCTACCTAAACGCATTGCTCTCATGGCAGCCCTCTGATCCATACCAAATGTGCCTGAGGCCGAGGCATACATTTGTAAACGCATTCCTGTTCTACTAGGAATGAAATTGCCACAAATTGGGATGCTTCTTACAATTGACACAGGTATTTAATGTCAGGTTTCCTGTTATTAATTTAATAGTACATCTTTTGGTCAATGATATCTTACAATCAAGGATGCAGAGAGTAATGTGGTTTCTTATGTGGTATGATATAAAGGAGAATGCAATGATCAGAGAGCAGGAAGTTGCAAGCATTTATTTCCACCAGAAAATAACAAGTAAGTAACCTGGTGTTAAACACGGGTTTCTTGTAAGCTGGCTTGGTTTGAACTGTTTAATCAAGACTGGCTTCTGAGTCTATATAAGGCCCGAGTCCAGATCAAGGAATGGAGTGAATTTACTGAGGTCACTCTGTCCCCTGGAAACCTACTTGGCACCCCCAGCTTTACCCAGGGGACTACTCTCGGTGCCACCATGGCGTGCCATCACACCTCCTCCCCCTTTGGAAATTGATAGTGGCAATAAGACAAGGAAACTGCTTTAGATCTGTTGGGTTTAAAAGGCCAATCCGACATTAACATGGGAGTGAGGCTGGAAGGATCACTTGAATGAGATGTATTTGAGTCACACATAATTGGGAGAAAGTGTTTTGCCTGTGTCCAATATAGCTGCCGTTCAGATAAGCCACCAGAGGTAGGAAATGCCTCTATGTAATTAACAAAGAAGTTTCTGGAGTGTAAATAGCTTTCAGACTAAGTGCCAAATTGGATAGACTAGTGGTGGCTTAGTGTCTGCAGTCTTTTAGGGATATAAACGTTTGGATAAAAGCACCGTGATTGATTAACCATAGCTGATATTGGCTCAGAAGTGGGGGATAGCATGGAATTAAAGTATGATTATATTGGAAGTATTATAGGGTGTTATTAAAGATGTGTTCCTTCAACAAAACAAACAACAGTAAGATAATATGTCAAATGAGAAAAAGAGTTGAAATCAACTTACTTATTTTGTCCAATTGTCTCAAAATCTTTCACAACAATCACAAGGGAGGATGAGAAGTCGAGTGGTATGCCCCTCAAATCAAACTCCAAAATCTGTCCACAGAAAGGTTACAAAAACAAAAAGGCTGTTAAGAGGATCAGGGAATATAATGAAATGTACCAACACTAAACGCTGGGTCATTATCTTCACCAATGTCAATCTTTCCAACTTATAGTTAAATGGAAGTGATTCAATTATAAATTAAATTCTAAGCTTGGAGGCTGCTGAGGGTTATGGGAAAGCAAACCAGACTTAGCCTCTGAGGACCCGGTGGTGACCCCTTGCTTCCTATTTAGCAGGCTCTGTGTCCCTGGACACGTCACCAACCCCTGTCTCATAGTCAGAGAGCTGACAATGCCTACCACAATTCTTGCAATAATAAAATAAAATGTAGACTGAAAATGTTTTCTTCAGTGGCTATTTTTAAATTACGTGTTCTTCCTAAACATAATATTATCAAAGAGATGAATGATCTAGAAAACACTTTCTAAAATGCATCAAATCCTCATTCAATATCCCACTGTGGCCAGTGCTATAATCAGATGAGACTTTCATCTTAATGCAACAAATCGCTGTCTACTGATAAATGTAAATAAAATCAGCACAGTACCACTGATGCCTTTGATTGATTGTGTAATAAATTAATTAAGTAGAGCAGTATCTACTGATGATTTAATTCTCCATGTAATGGGCCTGGAATGGATGGAAAATCGTCTCATAGCTCATATTAGAACACACCCACTAATCCTAATGGGTTTGGGGTTGGTGTTTCAGTCATAAAACTGCAATTAAGTGTACTTGAGCCCTGAGTGGTTTGGCTCAGTGGATAGAGCATCAGCCTCAGGACTGAAGGGTCCTGGGTTTGATTCTGGTCAAGGGCACGTACCTCAGTTGCAGGCTCCATCCCAGACCCTAGGTGGGGCACATGCAGGAGGCAACCAATTGGTATGTCTCTCACATCAATGTTTTTCTTCCTATACCTTCCTTCCACTCTCTCTAAAAATCAATGGAAAAAATACCCTTCGGCAAGGATTAACAACAACAAAAGTTTGCTTGACAAACACTTTTGCAATATGAAGGGGGAAATGGGAGGGAAACAACATGGGGTCAGATGGATGATGCCCTGCAGAGAACACACCTGCTCACATGATCGTACACCTCTCTGCCATTGCCCATGTAGTCTGACCTCGAATATACAGAGGCACGCTAGGATCACTCAGACCTGAAGCACTAAATGCATACATACATGTACTTTTATTTATTTTACTAGAGGCCCAGTGCATGAAATTCATGCCCGGGCATGTAGGGGGGGGGGTGTCCTTCAGCCCAGCCTGCTCCCTCTCCAATCTGGGACCCCTCAAGGGATGTCTGACTGCCTGTTAGGCCCGATCCTACCTGACAGTCAGACATTCTTCTCACAATCCAGGACTGCTGGCTCCTAACTGCTTGCTTGCTTGCCTTCCCGATTGCCTGTAACCACTTCTGCTTGCCAGCCTGATTAGCCCTAACCACTCCCCTGACAGCCTAATTGATGCCTAACTGCTTCCCTGCCAGCCTGATTGCCCCTAACTGCCCTCCTCTTCAGACCTGGTCACTGCTAACCGCCCTCCCCTGCAGGCCTGGGTCCCTCCCAACTGCCCTTCCCTGCAGGCCTGGTTGCTTCCAAAATCCCTCCTCTGCCAGCCTGGTCACCCCTAACTGCTCACCCCTGCAAGCTTGATCACCCCTAACTGCCCTTCCTTACAGGCCTGGTTATCATGGCCATCTTGTCATGGCCATCTTGTGTCCACATGGGGGCAGCTATCTTTGACCACACAGGGCAGCCATCTTGTGTGTTGGAGTGATGGTCAATTTGCATATTACTCTTTTATTAGATAGGATAGAGGGCTGGTGCATGGGTGGGAGCCAGCTGGTTTGCCCTGAAGAGTGTCCCAGATCAGGGTGGCTGTTCCCTTGGGGAATGTGGCAGACTGGGCAAGGGGCCTGTGGTGGTTTGCAGGTCAGCCATGCTCCCAGACGACCCAAGCAGAGGCCCTGGTATCTGGAGTTTATTTATCTTCTGTAATTGAAACTTTGTGGCCTTGAGCAGAGCCATGCCTCCTGCTCACTCCTTCACTGCAGCCATTTTTGTTGGGATTTATTTATCTTCTATAACTGAAACTTTGAAGTGGAGGCCAAGGCAGGCCAGGGCTGCAGAAACTTAGCTTCCTCCATCGCCCAGGGCAACTCAAGCCTCCTGCTTGCTCCAGCTCCATGGCTGCCACCATGTTTTTGGAATTTATTTATCTTCTATAATTAAAACTTTATAGCCTTAAGTGTAGGCCTGGGCTGGCCAGAGCAGCAGGGAAGCTTGGTTTTCTCCATTGCCTGGGAAACCCAAGCCTCCTGCTTGCTGCAGCTCCATGGCCGCAGCCATCTTGGTTGGGTCAATTTGCATACTTGCTCCTGATTGGCTGGTGGGTGTGGCTTGTGGGTGTAACAAAGGTATGGCCAATTTGCATATTACTCTTTTATTAGATAGGATATTTACTCAATAAACATTTATTGATACATCCCATATTTTAACAGTAGTTGCTCCTAGATATAGGACCAAAAGTAGTATTTTTTTGTTGTTAATCCTCACCTGAGGATATTTCCTCCATTAATTTTTAGAAATAATACAAGGGAGGAATGGAGGGAGGGAAGGAGGCAGGGAGGGAGAAACATCTATGTGAGAGACGCACATTAATTGGTTGCCTCCCACATGCTCCCCAACTGGAGCTGTGGATCGAATCTGCAACCCAGATACGTGCCCTTGACCAGGAACCAAACCTTTGACCCTTCAGCTCACAGGCTGAGGCTCAACTACTGAGCCACACCAAGCATGGCCAAAGGTCATTTTTATGCTGATCTGAAGTTTTCAAAATTTTTATATTAAATACATATTATTTTATCAAAATAAAAACAGTAAATATTTTGACTCAGCCAGACACACAAAGTATCATGTGTTACATTCTTGATTAGTCACACACAGATATGTTTTTAATTATGGAGGGTTCCCTCTGGGACTCTGGAGATGTTTTAATACCACCCATTGCTCTACAAATGTGCCCACATCGGCAACATGACCGGACCAAGGCCGCATAGCAAGCTCAAGGTTGCTGCAGGCTAGAACCCAGGCCTCTTCACCAAACCGCTCACCACACCTCCACTGCACAAGACATGTCACTGTGCTCTGTCTCCTTGAACTGCTCTGCTGTCTCCTTGGCCACAAAGGGGGACAGAAGAGGGGTGGGAGGGGCGTGGAAAATGCAGAGATTCTCCTTCCAAAGTGAAGTGTTCCCCTCTGACCAAAGATGGGGTAATCAGCAGTAGTTTATCCATTGAAACAAAGTTGGGGAAAAAAAATGAAGTCACCTCATTCCAGACAGGGTTGAGTTCATTATCAATTTTCTTTGTTTTCTTTTTCTCATCTGCAAATAAAAAATGAGAGATACCAATCAATTAGAAGTACTTACAGAGCAGGTGCCATTCATTTGTTCATTCAGAGAACATTTCCCTGAAGGCCAACATGTGCCAGTGTGTCCCTTTCATCTGTCTAGAGTAGGTGCTAGAATCAAAGTTTTCCAAACCCAACAGCAGGTTTTGGCTGAAAATGTTTTTCCCAGCCCAGGTCTAGGAATGGGGGACTCAAAATCATGGAACTATGGAAATACCGCAATCCCCTGCCTCTCCCTCACCAGTTCCTGTAGACCAGTAGTCAGCAAACTCATTAGTCAACAGAGCCAGATATCAACAGTACAACGATTGAAATTTCTTCTGAGAGCTGAAAACCGACTTCTGCACATGGGCCACAAAGTTTCAATCGCACTGAAGTTTCGATCACCCACACGTGGTATTTTGTGGAAGAGCCACACTCAAGGGTTCAAGGAGCCACATGTGGCTCGCGAGCCGCAGTTTGCCAACCACTGCTAAGACCAAGATTACCCAGGGCCTCTTGTTTCTCCAGTTTTTTGCAGAAAGAAACCAACAAAGCTAACCTTTGGCATGCAGGTGTCCCCATTTTATAAATGAGGACACGAGACTCAAAGGAGCTAAGAAAGGTGTGTCTGAGCTCACACGTGGCAGGGATGCACTGGTAGGCCCTGGAGTTTCAGCTCTGAAGTCCATGCTGCCTCCGCGTGTGGTCAAGAGCCTGATGCAGTTTAAAGATTAAGCTGGACTCCCTTCCACAGTCCTCAGCACAAGGTAATTCAAACCCAAACACTTTCCAGGACCCACAGAGAATTGGGGGGTTTGTTGCCTTTACTCCTGGTCCCCCTTTTCTGAAGACCCAAGGTTGTCTTTGTGTCAGAGACTCCATAGCACACCTGCCTGGTCAAGTCAACGTCAATCCAGCTGGTGTGTGGGTCTTAGAGCAAAGTCTCACGAGCAGGGGCTCCTATTAGGCCCCTCTGTGTCCAGATCCTTACCAACGTCAAAGCTAATGTTTGCTCATCTGTTTTCAGAAAACAAAGCAGCGTTTCCTCTCGTGTGTCTCTTTTACCATCACACAAAACACAGCACAGTTCTGACACCGGATGTATGGAGCGGAGTTCCCCACCAACCAATTTTCTGTGATACCAGATGGGTGTTCTACAATTTAACCCGTTCTCATGCTCTTTACCTGGAGACAGCTCCAGGTCTCACAGGTTAAGGGCTCTGTCCCACAAGACGACGCCCTTCCCACTTCAGACACCAAAAGCAAGTCCAGGTTGTCACCTGTGCGTCTGACAGTTCATTTATAAACCACCCCCTCTGTGGGTTCCATTACTTAGCTAGAGTGTCTCATAGAACTCAGGGAAACCCTCGTGTCACCAGTTTGTTAAAGGATATGATAAAGGCCGAAACCGGTTTGGCTCAATGGATAGAGCGTTGGTCTGTGGACTGAAAGATCCCAGGTTCGATTCTGGTCAAGGGCATGTACCTTGGTTGCAGGCACATCCCCAATAGGGGATGCAAGAGGCAGCTGATGTCTCTCTCTCATGCATGTTTCTAACTCTCTATCCCTCTCTCTACCTCTCTGTAAAAAATCAATAAAATATATATTTTTTAAAAAGGATATGATAAAGGATACTGATATACAACCAGATGAGATACATACAGCCAGGTCTGTGAGGGTCCCAAGCTCTGTCCCCAAGCAATTAGGGTGCATCACCCTCCCAGTACGTGAATGTGCTCCCCTGCCTAGAAGAGTGGGGGTGGGGCTGAAAATTCCAAGCTTCTCATTCCGGCCTGGTGTTCCTGTGACCAGCTCTCATCCAGGACCCCCCACCCCATCCCCGACCCCTTCCCTCCCAGAGTAACCTCTTGAGAACAAATGATGCTCCTAGTGCTTTCATCACTTAGGAATTCACACGGGTTTTGGAGCCCTGTGTCAGGGGCAGGGGCAGAGATCAACTATTAGAACAAGACATGCTCCTACTGCTTGTATCACGTAGGAATTGACAAGGGTTTTAGGAGCCCTGTGCCAGGAACAGGGTTGCAGGGGGAGACCAACATATGTATTTTCTCAGATCAAAGACTCCCCTTAAAATCACTGGCGTGTACAGTTATTTCCATCCCTCTTTCACAGCTCAGGAAACGGAGAAGCTGCGAACGTACTCAAAGCCACCCAGTGAGTAGGAAGCAGGGCCGGGTTTTGCACCCAGGCAGTGTCCCGTTGGCGGCCACACTTTGAACCCATCCTCAGCTTCCCCTCCTCTCCAGCGAAATGTAGGAGGTAATGTGTTTGTTCGGCGGAATGTCACATTGCTAAGGCTGCCAGCACACGGCAAGCAGTGGGACTCACCACCTCATTCTTCTGAGACCTCAGCATAGCGAGGCCATGAGTCATCAGCCTCCCTCTGCTAAGCATTAACTTTTCCACTTGAGTGGGTTTCCAAAGCCTCGCTGCCTTCCCTTTTCAAACTGCGGCATGACCTACCGTCAGCTCCTGCCTGACCCCTGAGCTTTGACCGTGGCCCTTCTGTAGGGCTCCCAGCCCCGCATGGGAGCTGAGTCTGATGTCACTAGCAGCTGTCCTGGTTTCCTCTCCCACGCTTCCACGTTGAGCCCACTCACCCTCCCCTCATCCACAGAAACCTCTCCATCGGCCTCTCTAGTTATAGTACCAGATCTTCTTGAGAGAAAGGGGATCCATGCAAAGCATTT
>PVJN01007368.1:0-70145 GCA_004026805.1 Lasiurus borealis | reverse complement strand
TGGAAAGTTTGAAGAATAGATGTACACCATAAAGAGACTATTTTATCTCAAGCTAGAGACCTCAGAGTATTGTATATAAATCCATCTGCCAAGATCCCAACATTGAGTCAGACATCATTTTTATAGATTTTTCCTCCTTCATGCTCCCACCCTGTTCCTATCACCTTAGTTCCTACCTATTCCCTCTGACTCTAACCTCTCCATTTTTCAGTGCATCTTCACACAGATGCCAAAGTCAACATCAGAAGCACCCATATCTGTTCAAGTCTCTTCATGTTAAAAGTCACTGCCTACCAGATCAGGCCCATACCTCATGGTTTTACCTAAATCCTTTTTCAATGTCCCCCCTTTTTCAATGTTTCCATTTCTCTTCCATATGTTTCTTTGTCCTGCTTCAAAGCCAACTGAATCCTCTGTTTCAGAAATGTTCTCCCTTCCTTATCACAGCTTGATTTATTCTTCCTATTCTCAGTCTACCAGATACCTAATTATGAAAACATTAGTCAATTGCATAATCCATGCATGAGTTTTATGACTCTGATTTTGGAGAAACAATAATTGTTACATCTCATTTTCCCCCTCCAATTCCAAATTGATATTACATTTGAATTATTGTTAGTCACATTACTTGAATATTTATGATGTGTTAAATGCTTTTACTAAGTAGTGGGGGCAAATGGCTCATAAAATTCACATGTACTGAAAAATGAAAGTTGAGTGTTTTGCCTATAATTTTCCCAACCTTTTCATGAGCTAACTTATTGTGTAGTGACAAAAAAATTAAAAAATATAAATGTTTAAATTCTATTGAATTTAAACTCAATTCCATGCAATCCCTCAAATACTATGTTTCGGTACTATTGTGTTTTTTATGATAATTACCAATTCCTTCTGTCTCTGTCCCCCTGTATTAAGCATGGCATCAATGAAGCATACTCATAGAGGTATTCATGTGTAACAAAACTCAACATTTCTAAGGCCCCCTTTCACCCGCCCCTCCCCTCCTTCATCCACCATCCTTTTGTTTTCCTGATGGTAACAGTAACTCAAACCAAAACTCTGGGGATTGTCTTTAACATTTTTCAAAACCAAACAAACATATCCTGATGATTTCATGTTTCACAATATTCCATTCTTCATTTCCTCCTTTCCCTCTATTCCTCCTACTCTGCCCGAGATCCTCAAATTAATGATCACCACGTGGCTATAGAAAGACCCTACTTCTAGTCCTGCCATCCTCAGACACCCTCTCCATACCACACCTTAGTTGCTCCACTTAAAAGTCACATCTAACTATATGCCCAGTTTGTTTAAAATCCCCGCTGGCAGTGGAATAAATCTCAGTATACTTAGCTTGGCATAGAGTGTGGCATGATTCCCAACTTCTCAGTCTCTTGTGCCGACATTCCCTCTCTCACAATTAATGCTGTCCACATGGAAATTCCACTTTAATCCATGCTTCTTGTACCTCCATTGCCTTTGGTCATGGTGTTCGCTTTCTAGAGTTTTATTTCACCTCTTTTTATCTGACCAACTCTTACTCATGTTCAAGGACTTAACATGAGTGACGTTATTCCACGTTGAGCATGCATTCCCCTAAAACTTACCCAGACTCTTCAGCACTGGATAGAACCCTGCCTTCATTAATTCAAGTAACCTTTCAAGTCTAACATTTATAAACCATGTGATTTCCCTCACTTATCATACTCACCTGATCCTCTCAAATCCAACTTCTCTCTTTCAAAACTAGGTAAGGCTTTGCCAACTCAAAATTAAATAAATAAACAAACAAACAAACTCCAAGAAAACATGTCTATCAGTTGTCTGGGTTAGTATTAGGTGCCAAATGTAGATAAGAATCTACATAAACAAGGTCTACTTCATGAGACTTCCTAGAAGGAGATTCATCTGCTTTTCATCATTCTGCCAATTCAAAAATTCCCCACTCACTCAAAAATTCTCACCCAGCGGGTATGGCTCAGTGGTTGAGCATCGACCTATAAATCAGGAAGAGGTCATGGTTAGATTCCTGGTCATGGTACATGCCCGGGTTGTGGGTTTGATCCTCAGTAGTGGGTGTGCAGAAGACAGCTGACCCATAATTTTCTCTCATCATTGATGTTTCTATCTCTCTCTCCCCTTCCCTTCCCTTCTGAAATCAATAAAAAATATATTTTAAAAATCCCCCAGTCTTTCTTCCAAAACATTTTACATACAAGTATAATTGATGAAATATACAGACTCATTGAATTTTAGGTCTATAAGAAACATTACATTTAACTAGTCTAAACATCTTTTTATAGAAGGAAAGAAGGCCCCAAGATTTTCTGAAAGGGGTATTGCTCATAAATTTACCTGTTTCTTCTATACGTGTACATCACCATACTTCATATATATTTACATACACATCTATACTGCAGAGTGCGTGAATATGTTGATGTGCTATCCCAGATTTTAGAAAACTGAAAGCAAGTTAACACCCAGTCTATAATTAAATGCTTGTTATAGTTCATTAAGGAAAAAAAAATTTTCAACTTCATTTTCTATGGAATATTCTTGACTCATGTATTTAGTGACCAGCAGAGGGAGTTATGTACACAGCGGAGGGCCTCTGTCCTGAAAGACTAGTCCCTTCTAGTCCTCAAAGGTACTCAACACTATCACCACCACTATAAAGTACAACCCCGTCTCGGTCAAGTGAAAAGAAGGAAATCTGTGCTTAAGAGTTTGTTCCCATCACCTGTGAAGTTAACCTTTAGCTGGAGACTAAATATACACCAATATAACTGTCCTGAAGCTAGGACCTCTTATACATTCAAGGAAAGTAGGAGGTTCTTTTGTACCTTGTGCCAACTATCAATCATCGTGAAAAACTCAAATGATATTTTGCTAAAACCATTTCTTTACATGTAAATTCTCACACATATAAAGTAAAAGTTAATCCATTTGTTTCTGATATAGCATTTACAATGTACCTTTTTAGAACTCTATTGCTCTTAGACAAATTTAGAAGGTTTTTGATAGAGTTCTAATGCTCTCGCCACTCAACAGGAGACCAATTTGGTGACATTTAAAATGCTTTCGTTTGTTTGTTTAAGTCCCAAAACTCCCAGGGCAAATTCACAGCAGCAGTTTCTGTAAAAACAATTTATTTTTATAGATGAAATGCCTGACTGAAAAATTACATAATATTGGAGAAAAATGAGTAATGAATAATGGATAATGGACCTGATCCAGACTACCAAATAGAACCTTCAAAATGAAGGTGCAAACCTCCCTTTTCCCTGACCCAAGGATAGGGAGTCTCCTCAGAGAAGCCCAATGGAAGATATTAAAAAAGTAAAAGTTCACCTTAGGAAAAAAAAAAAGTCACATGCTCATTAATTCCCATAATTTCTATCTTCCCTCTACTTAATCACTCTGCTTACCTACTACACATGTGCATGCACACACAAACACACCATAAATACATATAACACATGTATATAAGTGAAAGAATTTCATAAAAGACTGTGTATCCTTATCATGTACTAGAGGCTCAGTACATGAAAAGTTGTGCACTCAGAGTCCAGGACTCCTCAGGGAATGTCTACTTGCAGTTCCGAAGGCAGCCTGGGAGTTCTCGGGGGATGTCTGACTAACTGCTTAGGCCTGCTCCCTAAGGGCCTAAGCCAGCAGTTTTCAACCTGTGGGTCATGACCCCTTTGGGGGTCCAACAACCCTTTCACAGGGGTGGCCTAAGACATCAGAAAATGCAGATATTTACATCATGATGCATAATAGTAGCAAAATTTCATGGTTGGGGGTCACCACCACATGAGGAACTGTATGCAAGGGTCGCGGCCTTAGGAAGGTGGAGAACCACTGGCCTAAGCCATTAGCTGGACATTCTTAGTGCTGCTGCGGAGGTAGGAGAGGCTCCTGCCACCACAGCTGTGCTGGCCAGCCATGAGCCTGCTTCTGGCTGAATGGCTCTCCCCCTGTGGAAGAACACCGACCACCAGGAGGCAGCTTCTGCCCCCTGGCGGTCAGTGCGGTCATAGCGACTGGTCGTTCTGCCTTTAGGGTCAATTTGCATATTACCCCATTATGATCTAGGATGATAAAGTAAAGGCATTAAGTAAATATAAAATATAATTTCATTAATATTTAAATAAATACAGAAGGTCCCCAAATGAACAATACAAATAAGAACAAACAATACTAGATGAGACCCACGAAACTGATTTCAAAACCCACTAATGGGTGGAAATCTGCAGTTTGAAAAATGGCTTTATTTTTTATCTCCTTAGCAGTGCTCAGTCCTACACCTCTTTCCACGGTTGCTATAACGTCATGATGGTGAAATCCTTGAAAGTGAATGTATTTTAAGGAAGGAATGCATTTTAGAAAAGGATGTAAATTATTTTCCAGTTTGCAATGCTTTAAAATTATCCCAATGATGTGCATTACAAAGATGAGTTTATACAGAGAAGAGCTAAGGCAAGGCGAAACAGAATCAGAGCTAATTTATTTGAATCCACTTACAGTGGCTTCACTGTACGTACACAGGCTTGGATCCCCAAAATCTCAAATATGGGCTTCGGTCAGGGAATTTTGTATAAAAATTCTTTAATATTTACAGAATATTTTGCAAGTATATTTTCTTATTATCATCTTATTTAAAAGATAAGATTGGACTCAGGTATATAAGGAAAACTCTTATTTTTTTTCCCAAAAGGGTTTTCTATGTGTTTTCTTACAAGTTTATACATGTTATAAAATAGTAAGATATTTGCCCTTTGTTTATATTTATATTTGTCGTTAAACTCTCTTTCAATCAGTGGTCATACTCTGTGGACTGTATCCTGCCCAATTGATTGGTCTTTGTTCTGCAAAGCAGGGCAATGGTTGAGGAGAAGAAGCAGTGAAGTGGTTAGGTCTGGGCTGGAAGACTGCCAAGTGCATGAGGGGCGGGGGAATAGATCGATAGACAGGACCCAGCACTAAGCTGAGAGACCAGAGCTGGAGACAGCTGAATCTGGAATATTCTGCAGTTTAGAAAGTAGTGGGGGCAGAAAAGAGATTTTTTAAGAGAAATTGCTTTGAGTGTATGAATTTGAGAGAAATAAAAATAAAGATTTTAAGAAAACTGAATGTGCATTATCCTCAGATTTTTCTTGAATGACCACAGAATATCTCATTTGCTTTCCAAAACAAATTGGAAACCAAATTGTTTTGTCTTATTACTCAATATAATTTGCATATTTTAGCATTTCCTAACAGCCGGATAGCCATATTTCTAAATATCTGGGTTTTTTTTGTATTTCTTATACAAATTATTGTATACTACAACACTACTTTTCTTTTTTTGCCAAAAAAATAGTTTGAAGATTTTTTTTAAGAAAGAGTTGTCCAACTTAAATGAAATAAACATTTATTTTATTGCTTCTGAAATCCATGTAAGGGGAATATATAGTAAGTTTGGGGATGATACGATACCTTTTGACTGCTGAAGGGCGACTTACCAACACAAGTTGTCTATATTTATTGTTTATAGAAGCAAAAATACCCCCAAGAACTATTAAAATTTTGTTGCTTTGGAAAGTTATTATATTATGCATTTCATACTTTGAATTTTGTTAATCATGATCTTTTTTAGATGAAATAAATAAAATTTACATATTCTCAGAGTGAGAAAATAAGAGCTCTACCCAAATGAATTCTATAAAGGAATCATTGCCTTAGGTATGATCATTTGCTAAAGAAATATTTACTTTTCTTCACTGAATTTCACAAAGTTGTAGTTAGATAATATATAACAGCTATATATGTGTGTATTTACACATAATTTAATAACATATAGTAGAAAATATAATACGTTGTTAAAACTTCCTAATACATTGTCGAAACCGGTTTGGCTCAGTGGGTAGAGCATCAGCCTGCGGACTGAAGGGTCCCAGGTTCGATTCCAGTCAAGGGTATGTACCTTGGTTGCGGGCACATCCCCAGTAGGGGGCGTGCAAGAGGCAGCTGATGGATGTCTCTCTCATCCATATTTCTAACTCTCTGTAAAAAAAAATCAATAAAATATATTAAAAAAAACTTCCTAATAACTTTTTTTTTTTTAATTCCTGAGTAAAATGGTGTTACAGGAAAATGCTTTAGGGACAGGATGAAAACAGAGTCATGCATACAATGCAATGCAACGTGGCGACTGTTTTAGCAATAAGACGTGGGCAATGCATTGTGTGGGCACATTTTAACATACATTTTGTTTTCTTGGAAGCAAAGCAGTTTTTTGAAAAACAAGGGAAAGAAACCTGCATGTCCCACTTTCTTATTGAAGCTGTTTCTTTCTGAAACACTGGTCCCCGGTGCTTTGCCACTTTGTATCAATTGCTTTGTGTGGCTGATCCTCACCGCCTTAGTTTTCCTCCCGTGGCTGAAAGTAAAGGTCCACAATGCACTGCCCCGCTCAGCTGGCCCACGTCTCGTTTTTGAAGGAACCTCGTCTTTTGGATGGGTGTGGTGATTTTTGCCAAGTATCGCTGTTTATTTCTTGTCTCCTAAACTCAACTCTATGTTCCTGAAGGACAAAACCTTCCTCCTGGCACTTACCAAACCAACGCATCGAACACAGAACTTGATATACTAGTACTTGGCCGTCGTGGGTTTTTTAATATTTTAATAAAAGATAATTTAGGCCGAAACTGGTTTGACTCAGTGGATAGAGCATTGGCCTGAGGACTGAAGGGTCCCAGGTTCGATTCTGGTCAAGGGCATGTACCTTGGTTGCAGGCACATCCCCAGTGTGGGGTGTGCAGGAGGCGGCTGATCGATGTCTCTCTCTCATCGATGTTTCTAACTCTCTATCCCTCTCCTTCCTCTCTGTGAAAAATCAATAAAATATATATTTTAAAAGATAATTTAGAAGAGTTGCACTAAAAAATAATGGTCAGCAATAAGCTACCTATGTTCTAAATTAAAAAAAAAAATGGTTCACAAGATTTTTATCAAGTGAGTCCTATTTTTTACTGAAATGATAGGTAACTTAAAACAGGATAATTGGTGGTGGTTGAGACAGGAAGCAACGGCAAAATCTCAGTCTCCCTGGGTCTCTCCTACTGTTCCCTGTGGAAGCAGAATAATCGTTGAAGGACAGAAATCGACTTGATGTTTTCTTGACTAAACACACACAGACCCCTGTGGGCCATGCTCTAAGTACTCCACAATGGTAACCCATTTCATATTCACAACAACCCTGAAGGCTATAGCCACCTCTGTTTTAAAATGAGGTTTGGCTCAGTGGATAGAGCGTCGGCCTGCGGACTGAAGGGTCCCAGGTTCAATTCCGGTTGGGGGCATGTACCTTGCTTGCAGGCACATCTCCAGTGTGGGGCATGCAGGAGGCGGCTGGTCGGTGTCTCTCTCTCATCGATGTTTCTGACTTTCTATCCCTTTCCCTTCCTCTCTGTAAAAACTCAATAAAATATATTTAAAAAAATAAAATAAAATGAGGAATTGCTTCCTCCTGCCTCCAAGGTGGCCACCTCTCTGGCCTTTCTTGTCCCAAGTGCTTCCAGTCTTAGAGTCTTTGCCTGTCGCTGTGCCCTCTTGCCCTCTTGCCTCTCTCTTTTTTTTTTTAAATATATTTTATTGATTTTTTACAGAGAGGAAGAGAGAGGGATAGAGTTAGAAACAGTGATGAGAGAGAGACATCTATCAGCCACCTCCTGCACGCCCCCTACTGGGGATGTGCCCGCAACCAAGATACATGCCCTTGACGGGAATCAAACCTGGGACCTTTCAGTCCACAGGCCGATGCTTTATCCACTGAGCCACACTGGTTTGGGCAATTGCCTCTCCTCTTGATCACAGGTTAGCTGGCTTCTCTTTTATAAATTATCTTTTATAAAACATTCAAAAATTCACTACAGACAAGTACTAGGATATGGAGTTCTGTGTTTGATGCTTTGGTTTGGTAAGGGCCAGGAGGAAGGTTTTATCCTTAAGATCCCGAGGTCTGACTGTTTCCTCCTAACGGAGACCTTCTTCATCACAGACTGGAAGCACCCATCCCATCACTGTCGAGCAAAACAACCTGTTTCACATGTCTTTGTGGGAGGTACAGCTCTAATAGTTTCTGTTATTTACACATTTATTTACTGTTACTCTCTTTTCCTCCCACAAAAAAATGAGAGTTTCATGCCAACAGGGACCTTATCACTGAAAAATTTAAAATAACATTTTTTTCTCACTGTTTGACAGCCTATGACACAAAGAAATGACAACATGATAAACCTTTAGAGGGATTTGCTACATCGACGAGTATAAGGGGCTTAATGTAAAACAGATCATATTTGGTGTATAATTGTGATAAAATAAACAGTATACAAATACCAGGACTCACATTCAATAGTAAATTTTTATCAAGTTTTCAGAACACACACCTTTATGAATTTTTCATATGAAATATGACCTGGCTTTCATGAACATACAGACTCATATTAGGCTTTGTGCAAAAAGTCTGACGACGTTTTAATGATGATACCTTTACATTCTTGTCAATATCAGTGAGAAGCTTTATCACAAAAAGAAATGATAACTATTTGCGACAGAAGAAATGCGTCTATAATAACTAGCAGATCTTTCTTATTTTCATTAATGAGCATAACGCTGGAATGTTTTTATAACACAAATATTCAAAATCCTTTTTATGCCGGCTTTCAGAAGAACAAGGGGACTCTGCTTTGCAGAACGGCCAAGCATCAGAGCAGCCAGTGTCAGCAGGCTGCTATTCAAGGGCCTACCTCCTGCAGGTGAGCGTACGTCCCTGCCACGTGTGAGGACAGATAGTGGTGCGTGCCCTTTGGCACTCTGCCCTTTGGGTCCTCAACTGTGTCTTTGCCTCCTCTTCTCTGAGGGGCTGCCGTTTGAGCTGCAGATACTGCTCCACAAGAATCAGCAACACATATTCTCCATCAGCTCCATGGATCGCCTGTTGGTGATGCGTAGAGATGGATTCTTAGCTAACTGTCCAAGTCGGGGATTTTTGCCTTTCCTTGGCTCAGTGAGGGGTGCAAATTTGTGAGGCTGGATGTGGCTTCTTTTTATGTATATATATATTTTTTAATTGATTTTTTTACAGAGAGGAAGGGAGAGAGATAGAAAGTCAGAAACATCGGTGAGAGAGAGACATCGATCAGCCACCTCCTGCACACTCCCCACTGGAGATGTGCCCACAAGCAAGGTACATGCCCCCAACCAGAATCGAACCTGGGACCTTTCAGTCCACAAGCCAACGCTCTATCCACTGAGCCAAACTTGTCTTGGCTGGATGTGGCTTCTTATGCAGAGGGCATGGGATGAACCACGGGCTCACCTCAGAGCATCTCCTGATGAGGGCAGCCAGGCAGGGGCTACCGGCTCCAATGAGCTCTGACCTCTCAGATGGGAAGTAACAGCTGGGGGCAGACCCAGACCCATGGCAACACGAGAAACTTTATTGCTCCTCAAAGTGTGGTCCCTGCCAGCATGATGGACATCACTTTGGAGTTTGTCAGCGATACTGAAAGTTAGCTCCCAACCCGCTAGATCTGAATCTGCATGTCACTGAGACCCTTTGGAATGAGTAGGCTCATGGAAGAGCTGCTTTTCTTAAAGCAATTCTCGAAAAACATCGCTTAGGAGAAAGTGGGCAATGACTCTTTGTGAAATGGTATTGGCTAGTTGTAGGACGAAAATGCAGAGAGCTGAAAGGATAGCGTAGTGTTTTCTGTTCTGTTTAAGGACTTCACCATGAATTGCACCTACGCAAACACGCGGTTTATTTGAAAATGTCATGCAAAATGAAGACGACTACAAATAGGACAAAACTTATGATGGTGCTAGTGACAGTTTTTACGAGAATTAAATGACCAAGTCACCACTTCTTTTTGTCAAGCCATCTTTCTGAAAGTATCTTCATCAAACACAGTTCCTTTTTATCATGCTTCTATATAGAATAGGTATTTATTAAATGGATATAATACATATATGCATACTGCATAAGCCCCTTACAGGCTGGCTTAAAGTAAGAGCAGTGTTTTTTTTAATAGTGTGTGTCCTATCCTCCCTGAAAGAAGTGATTATTCACCATCCACTCCAAAGGATGAAGGAAACAATGAGAGGGCTCGCATGTGTGTTCACTCACATGATCTGCCAACTTTATAAAACAGCCTTCTTTCCAGCTTCTCCTTTCTTACCTCCTCCCCATTTCCTAACTGGCCCTCGAAATGACTCTTCCAGGAACTGAGACATCAATTATTTGCAACTCCGGGCTGTTCCAGACTCTCTTAGCAGTTCTAAGGTCAAGCCGAGCTAAGGGAGATTAAGTTTTATTTTGCATGTCAGCACAAAATCATGTTTGCTGTTTCCCATTGTGTACTGGGGCCCTGTGCTTACTGGTTTCACTCAGACTTGTCCACAACGAATTATAAGTCATAGTGTGTGCTTAACTCTTAACTCTCCACTCCACAAATGTGTACGGATCTCCTCTACAGGGATGATACCTCTCTGGGATGCTTCATCAGAAAGATTATGCTGTAGAAACACAGAATGCTTCAGCCTTAGTGGCCTGTCAAGGGAACTGTTTATTTCTCACTCGGAGCACACATCCATCACAGTGCGACAGTGAGCTCCACCAGCAGAGTGGATCCAAGGATCCAGCTGATGGAGATTCTATCTTCCTATCTGCTTCCCTGGTGTCATGACAGAGATGGCAGGGAGGTGAACCACCAATTGGCTCTCAAAGCTTATTTCTAAAAGTGACATACATTGCTTGTCACATTTTATTGTCCAAAGCAAGTCATGAAGTTGTGTCTAACTTTAAAGAGATTGAGGAAGTACAATCCTACCATGTACCCAAAGGGACAGAGCCATGTTGATAGTCCTAACACTGTAGGTCTGTCTAAAGCGGTGGTTCTCAACCTTCCTAGTGCCACGTCCCTTTAATGCAGTTCCTCATGTTGTGGTGACGCCCAACCATGAAATTATTTTTATACAGCAACAAAAATAGAGAAACCTAATAAGCACCATCCTATTATATAAGACCTTAGAAACTAGTTACAGAAATTTATATATATATATAATATAATACAATATATATGCACATTATGTCAACAGGGTTGAGTATCAGGTACAAGATGGTCTATGACTCAGTGTGTTGCTTAGAAAAAAGTGTTTAAGGATTTCTGTGGCAGAAGCAACTAATGTGGACAAGTGAATAAGTAAGTATGTGGGAACGGTGAGACTGTGTATAAATTGTTGGAATCTGAGTGGGAAATGGGATGAGAAAAGATATTCATGGTTGTAGCCATATTGAATAAAGCAGGCGTGGGGAAGAGGCTTCTGGAAAGCGGGTGTGAATTGACCTGGAAGAACATTGAAAATATTTATTTCAATAAGAGCAACAAATCTCTCAGAAAAATCTTTTAGATTTTTTTAGATTTAGAAACTTAAAAAAATATGTTCCCATCATCTTAGTGATCTTGCTTTAGCACTTGAGAAACTTACCAAAGGCAAACCACCTATCTCATTTGCAATTGGATGGAAGTTGGCTTTTAATTAGATAACCAATAGAAATACACTGTGATAAGATCGCACTTTAAAGGGATATTTAAATTTTCCATTTTGCTAAGTTACCTCTGTCAGCTTTTCCTTATTGTCAATAGATCTTCCTAGAGGCCTGGTACACAGATTCGTGCACCAGTGGGGTCCTTCTGCCTGGCCTGTGGGGATCGGGTCAAAACTAGCTCTCCAACATCCTCTGAGGCATCCCAGATCATGAGAAGATGGTTCTTGTGTGATGCACCCCAGAATCGGGCTCCCTTCTCTCTGGTTCGGGGTGTGTTACCCAAGAACCACAGCTGCCAAATCACTGCAGCTCAGCAAGCAGCTCCTATGTTGAACGTCTGCTACTGTCAGATGGTCAAACGGTCAGATGGTTACTTAGGCTTTTATATGTATAGATGACTTTGTCTTAAACTTGTTCAGATAGATTTCCTTGTATACTTCTGTTAGATTCTGATTAGAGTATAGTGTTCTGTAATAGTCTGTGAGAATATGATACTAATTTCCATTTTGGAAGCAAAAGCAAACTCAAATAAGATAAGGGATATGGGAGGTTTTCATTGTTTAAAAATAAATTCAGTGATCTCTCATTCACCCTGCTGCTTTGATAAATGGTTTAAGAGAAAGGGTTTTACCAAGTCATGGATTGAAATCAGTCCAAAATAGACCACAAAATTCCCTAGGGGGGTGTACTGATCTTAGATATTCTGTTGGTTGTTACTAATTCAAACTTTGACCCACTATTATCTCAGTGAAAAAGGAAGTCTCCTTAGTGTAGGGCTCATGTTAGGATATTCTTTACACACACACACACATATATATATATATATATATATATATATATATATATATATATATATAATTGATATAATTGATATTTTACAGATAGGAAGGGAGAAGGAAAGTCAGAAACATCGATGAGAGAGAGAGACATCGATAAGGTATATGCCCTTGACCGGAATCGAACCCGGGACCCTTCAGTCTAAAGGCTGACACTCTATCCACTGAGCCAAACCAGTTTTGGCAGGATATTCTTTATACCTGCAGCTTTAGGTAAGCCCAGACAGAGAACTTTTAATGTAGATTTCAATGTTATGTAAATCACTTGATCAACCATATTTTTGCAATCGAAATTCTGCCCTCCAAAGCAAGAAAAGACATTCTTCCAATGGACTTTTTATGATTAGCTGAAGGCAATCATAAATATAATTTAGTTTCACCACCTACTTAGCTTCGTTACCATTGTGTTCTGTGTATGACCCATTTTCCTGGGACATTTATAAACACAGATACTGAATTGGGTCAGTTTAAAGAACTGAATTAATTTAATTCATTCTAATTAGGGAACTGTAAGGAACTTAAAGCCAGCATTGAACTCAGCAGCCCTGTAGCCATTTTGGGGGAGTCATAAGAAAGGACCCAAACCGGTTTGGCTCAGTGGATAGAGTGTCGGCCTGCAGATTGAAAGGTCCCAGGTTCAATTCCAGTCAAGGGCACAAACCTTGGTTGCGGGCACATCCCAGTGGGGGGCGTGCTGGAGGCGGCTGATAGATGTTTCTCTCTCATGGATGTTTCTAACTCTATCCCTCTCCCTTCCTCTCTGTAAAAAATCAATAAAATATTTTTTTTTAAAAAAAGAAAGGAATTTTGGGGTCATGATCTGCATGGCAACCCCAGTTACCTTTCTTCTCTTGAGCTTCCATATCCATGTCCCCACTCCATGCCCTAGTCACCAAGCACGTGTGAATGGAACCTCACCTTTCCATTCTCTTTTCCAGTTCAGTCCATGCTCATTTCTTTCCTAGATTTCTACACCAGCCTCCTAACCTTCTCCCTCTCTCCTAATTGCTTCTATCTGCCTCTTCCTAGACCCCTTCCTCCACCGACCCTTTCAGCTTACTTGAGGTTATTCTCACCTCTTCTGAGGATCTTCTGCTGACCTGCCTGGTCTGAACTGTGTGTTAATTTATGAGCATAACCCCTGGTGCCTTGTGATTTCTGCAGTCAAAAGCTTTCACATGGTACAGTAACTGCGCATTTCTCTGCTCCCTGGTAGACTGGAAGCTAGTCGAAGTCAAAGATGCTCTCCTCACCAAAACTGGTTTGGCTCAGTGGATGGAGCGTTGGCCTGCAGACTGAAGGGTCCCAGGTTTGATTCCGGTCAAGGGCATGTACCTTGGTTGCCGGTGCATCCCCAGTAGGGGGTGTGCAGGAGGCAGCTGATCAATGTCTCTCTCTCATCAATGTTTCTAATTCTCTATCCCTCTCCCTTCCTCTCTGTAAAAATCAATAAAATATATTAAAAAAAAAAGATGCTCTCCTCTTTGGGTCTTTAAGTCTAGCACACAGTCTCCAAATAAGTATTTGTGGAGTGACTACATGAATAACTAAGTTATGAAGAAATGATTGTGCAAGCAGACAAACAAAAAATAAATAGAAATACAAGAAATGAGTCATTCTAGTAAAATTCCAAATCAAGGAACTTGAATGTTGTTCTGTCTACTGCTTGTCCAGGTTCCCAATAATTGAAGAGGCAGACCCCTGTCGTGTCTGGATAACAGCAAACACACTGTCCTAGAGATCGCTAAGCAGTTCATTTCAGCTCTTTTGCGCCATAGCTGTCCACAGCGCTTTAGCTAGTGCCAGAGCTCTGCAATAGGCAGGGCCTGGAAGTTTATCTCAAATGTGCAGCAATTAGGAACAATAAAGTTCCCATACTCTACTATCAAACAATAAATCACTTCTGAAAATAGAATCAAGTCATAGAAATGTCCCTTCTCATTTTCAGCACCAAAATAGCAAGCTTTTCACTGTTCTTTTTCTTCACCATGAAGTTGTGATTGATATGATAACCCTAAAATAGATTCCCCAGGCAACTGATAAAACTTTCCTATGGCGACCAGTCAGAGGACATTTTTTTTTCTGCCTCTTTTCTCTTGGAAACTAAAGGAAAACATCTCTTTTTCTGAGAGTCTTTAATAGTAAGTGCCTGATTCCAAATCACGTTGGGCAGGTCTCTTTAAGACACAAGCATATTTACAGGGTATAAAATAAGTTATCTTGGTTTCCCTCGATTATGGATACAACCATAATTATTTACAGGCCCCGCATGGGATAAAAGGAAGGCATCTGTTATAATATCACCATTGCAAGTGTGAAAAGCAGCCTGATCTTTTCCTCATTTGCTCAGAATAGTGCTCAGAATCTGCCACGCGCCTTTTGGGCTGCTATAACACAATGCCATAGACTGCAAAGCTCACAAACAACATACCGTATTTTCTGGCGTATAAGACGACTTTTTAACCCAAGGAAATCTTCTCAAAAGTCGGGGGTCATCTTACACGCTGGGTGTCATCCTATAGGGTGAATATATCCAAACTCTATATTTTAACCGGAAAAGTTGGGGGTCGTCTTATACCCCGGAAAATACGGTAGATTTATTTCTCACTGTTCTGGAGCCTGGAGTCCAAAAGATCCGATGTCTGGTGAGGGACCGTTTTCTGGTTCAGAAATAGCTGTTTTCTTTTTTTAAATCTTTACTGTTGAAAGTATTACCTATGCCCCTTCTCCCCCTGCCCCACTGAGTCTCTCCAGCCTGCCTCCCCCTCAGACCTTCACCACCCTATTGTCTGTGTCCATGGGTTATGTACACACACGGCTTTTTTTCTTTTTTTATATATAATGTTTTTTCTTTATTGTTTAAGGTATTACATATGTGTCCTTATTGCCCCCTCATCCCCCCCTCATGCCCTCACCCCTGTTTAGATGGCTGTTTTCTAGCTGTGTCCTCCCTTGGCAAAAGGAGCGAGGGATCTCTCTGGGGTCTATTTTACAGGAGCACTAACCCCGTTAATGAAGGCCCTGCCATTATGACCTAATTGCCCCCCTAAATCTCCACCTCCTAATATGAACACATTGGGGGTTAATGCTTCAACATATGAATGTTAGGGTGACACAAACATTCAGTCCATTACAGAATCTTTCCGGGTTTATGTATATAAAAAAACTGTGCACAAAATCATTCCCGTCTTGATCTTTCTGAGGGTTTGCTTATTCTTTAAATTTTTTTCCCTAAATGGTTAGAGATAGGTAGAACATTTAGTTCTGTCTAGGACATTTTAATCATCCTCTTGGATTTCACATATTGAAGTTAGGTTGATGTAATGATGAAATCAGCTCAGCCATATTTATAACCAGGAGGTGGGCATCTACATCAAAAGTAACTCAATTGTTTTCCCCTTAAGAGACACATTAAAATCACTGTCAAGAAGTAAGAACACATTAAGACACGGGCCTCCTCCTATATTAGTGAATTGCCAGAAGCCAATTTCAGCACGTCAGCAGGAGCTGAATCATCTGGGAAGGCTGAAAGGCATTTCCCCAAACCTGAAAAGGAGGATTGCTCGCTGCCAGACAGCTGAGGGCATCTTAACCTACATGTTATTGCCATGTTTTGGCCAAGCATCCGAACAGTTAAGGCAATTCCCCAATCTGACAATGAGTTCTGTATGAAACCATGTCCTTTGATGTGGATATCTATACCTTGCCTTAGGACAAATTGGCTAATAAAAAGCAAGGAGTCCCGAGACAAGGAGAATTTGGTTTCTTTAGCCAGGCTCCTCTGTCCCCCAAAATGCCTTTCAAAATTATGTTTTGTCTCTGGACTCTTAATTAATTTATGCATAGCCCTTTCTCCAGATTGCTGAACCCTTCTAGATGCCAGATCCAGACCCCTGGTGTTGGTGCCCGATGTCCAGAGACATGAGAACTCCTGTCTCTTTCTTGAAACTACTACTACCCTGGAAGCAATAGCTGACTCAAATGATATAAGACTTCTGCAAAAGAACATTATGATCAGTTCCTTTTGAACAAAGGAGAAGCAGGGAGGCGGTTTTACATGAGTTCAAGTTCTCATTCATACTGAGGACAGCTCCTGGGTCCTTAGTGATAAATGCCATAAGTGTGCAAATTCAGACAATGCTTTGTAATGCCAAGTTAAACAAGTCATTACCCCCCCCCCCCCCGCAGTGCACTATTCCTACCCTGCTACCTGAGCATGAAGCATAGGCCGGACCACTTCCACGTGACAATTCAGAAGATACAGCAGTAACATGGTTTGAAATAGACTGAGTCATATGAAGTGATGGAAAGGTGAGGCAAACCAAAAGCATATTGATTCTGTTTCCACATCTATTACTCACAGCAACAGCTGGTCCACACCCGCCCTACCCGCTCATGCCCCCCGCCTATGAGGACCATACCATGGAAAATAGGTCTTCTTATAATTCCCATTTCACCTCTTATACGAACACACTTCATTGCACACAGTGGAGAGTCACAAGCTGTGATTCTGGGAAATGTTAATGGAGGAATTAAACAAAAAAAAAGAAAAACTGTGTTTGTGGGGGTAAGCATAATTAATTGTGTTTCTTTACCAAAGGAGCCATTGAACATTTCTTGAATATGAGAACCTACATTATGTCCCTCTAAATAGAATATGCAATGTGACTCACACTTACTTGATTACAGAGATTTTTCTTTGAGATAAACTTCCTTCCATTTCAGAAAGCACTGGAGCTGAATTACAAAACACTAAACTCAATGTAGCTGTAAATTCAGAACAAAGGGCTCGCATTTTTCTTTCTGCCTCTGGAACTGACTTACCAAGTTGTCATAAGAAAGGCGCTGATTTCTTTGTATGTGAAATTCAGACCTTAAATGTTCACAAATCTTTTTAAAGAAAAAAGATGAGTAAAACAGTCCAAATATAATCATTAAAATGGGCAATATAATTATATTTTTAATGAGAGACTGTTAGGAGAGAATAATTTCAAATCTGTATTTCTTTTCCAATTTTTAGATGCTTGCAGTATACATGCAAGCCCTCTTTTTGTTTCCTTCATAATTTGGAGTGGATGAGGAATAATCACATCTTTCAGGGAGGATAGGACACACACTATAATTAGTATCATTAACTTCCACAGCACCGGTCTGCTTTTCTGCTCAAAATGATCAGTTGACCTGTTAGAATGATGACAGTAAGTTGACTCAATAAATTCAAGTTTATGCTGTCCCTGTTTTTTTCTTTTTCATTTTTCTTTTTTTTTAAATATGTTTTTATTTAGTTCAGAGAGGAAGCGAGAGGGAGAGAGAGATAGAAACATCAATAATAAGAGAGAATCATTGATGGGCTGCCTCCTGCACACCCCACACTGAGGATAGAGCCCACAACCCAGGCATAGGACATGGCCGGAAATTGAACTGTGACCTCCTGGTTTATAGGTCGATGCTCAACCACTGAGTTTATGCTGGCTGGGCCCAGATTTTTGCCTTTTATATTACTGCTGTGAACAGTTGACCAAGTTCCTTTGAATGACAGCCAGTGGAGAGCTAAGTAACTGAAAGACTATTTATCAATGTCGTTGACAGCTGCTAGTTGTTGACATCATTGTTTGAAACTTGGTATATTGTGCTACTACTGACCAATAGATGAATCAGGAAGATGTGGGTAAAATTTAAACATAATAACTGCACTTATCTAAGCTCCCAGGAACTGTTAGGTTTTAACTGGTGAGGGCCCAGGTCTGTTTTATTGTAAATTAGTTTGGATAACTAAAGAGCCCAGCTCTCCAAACATCTACAAAATAAACTAATGAATACAGTGGTACCTCAAGATACGAGTTTAATTCGTTCCGGAACCTTGAGGCATGGGAAACTATGAGATGCTCGAGTCGCGGTAAAATGGTGGGTCGGGTGCAACTGGCTGATCCTCGCGATGACTCCTATCTCAAATGTTGCTCGTATTTCAAAGCAAAAATCGCTAGCTCGATGGCTCGTATCTCAAAAATCTCATATGTTAGGGCACTCGTATCTCGAGGTACCACTGTATATTGTGAGTTATATAAGAGATGACCAATAGCCAGGCAGTTCATTTTGAGTAAATATATGCCATATTCATACCAGGATATGAACATGTACAATAAGAATAACTCAACTTTATTCCTTAAAAACCACATCAAAACCACAGCCATTTGCTTCAATTTGTATTGGCCTCTCATAGCTTGCTACACACATGTGAAAGAACACCAAGATCCTCCCACAGATGGATGAGTGTGCCTGTCATGTACTTTATACTTCATAGCATAACAGTGTACAAATTAAACGTAATAAATCACCAGTAAATGTAACTTGCATAAAAATAAAAGATATAGAACCGAATCAGCTGTGCCTGACGGATACTGTTAAATCAATCAATTAAAAAAATAAAAATTAAAAAAAAAAGACAGCAGATAGAAACAGCCAAAATACTTGTGGATAGCTATGGAAAGATACACTAATAAGAATGAACCTAATTATTTTGCATCACCAAGGAAAAAAGATAAACTATACATAACTGTACAAAACTGAGCCTTTTTGCAGAAAGAGGCTTTTGAAATACAAGGTAATATCATAAAAAATAAATTAATTGATTCAAAACAGCACAAGAAATTAATAATTATACTATTTTTTTTTTTACTTCGTTGATCATCCTTCATAGATGAAATAATTTAGAAGGATCTCAAACTGAACCTGTTCCGGTTCATTGATTGTCAAATTTCAATTTACTATATCAAGTATGAAAACAGTATAGATAATTGATCTCAGGAATGATGGTTCCAGTTAGATCAATTCAAGAGCCCGGTTTAATTTATACACAGGGAAGTATGAATATGACTGAGGCATAGAGGATAGAGCCCAGAAATCTAGAGTTCTGCTCAGAGTTAAGAAAAATAAGGACCTGCCGAGACCGGTTTGCCTCAGTGGATAGAGCGTCGGCCTGCGGGACTAAAAGGTCCCAGGTTTGATTGCGATCAGGGGCATGTACCTTGCTTTCGGGCACAACTCCAGTAGGGGGCGTGCAGGAGGCAGCTGATCGATGTCTCTCTCTCATGGATGTTTCTGACTTTCTATCCCTGTCCCTTCCTGTCTGTAAAAAAATCAATAAGATATATTAAAAAAAAAGAAAAATAAGGACCTAAATTAAAGAAGGATCAGGGAACATGGATCAATTAAAAGGGAATTTGCATTGAATGAAGGGCAGTGTGACTCTGGCTTTCTGGTTCTGGGGACCAGGCCGCCAAGGGGTGCCATGTTGCAGCACAATGAGGGGAATGCTGTGAAGGAGGAAGCTGAGCATCGTTGGACTATTTGGGGTCTGAGCACAGGCCACTTAAGACCATGTATCAACACTAGATCATCTTACTTTGAAAAGTCAGATCCTGCCTTATAATAAAACATCTACACTGTGTTCATTTCACATCAGATGCAATTCACCTAGTTCTGGCAATGACAGCAGCAGAGGTGTGATGGGGCATCACCTTCCCCTGATTCCTGGGTGGCCTCGGGCCTCTGGGGGCTCCCGGACTGTGAGGTGGGGCAGGCTGGGCTGAGGGACCCCCCTTCCAATGAACGAATTTTCATGCACCGGGCCTCTAGTATATATATTATTTTTTTCAAAATATATATATATATATATATATATATATATATATATATATAATAAAAGGATTTCACATAAGTGACTTTCAAAAATTAATCAGCACTTTTTCATACCCCAATCAAATTTTGAATAAGTGAGATGATCCTGTAAATTATTTTTCTATGTTGTTCATAAGAGCTAAATTCAAACTGGTAACTCTGGGAGTATCATTTAGTGAGGGCATTCCATCTTCTGGTTTAAATTTTAGCTTCAGAGCTGGATTCTATGAATTCAATGAACACTACCGAGATATCAAGAGGCTTTGTATGACATTTCTAGCTTGATTTGTAGCAATCAATGAGATTTCCTTAGCACTGGTCCCTGCCGCAAAGCAGGAGAGTGTGAAAGATATAAAATGACAATTGACAATTTCTGCCTGGCTAAGCCATATAACCCTTTGTCCGTTAGCCCTCCTTTCACTGAAAGCTCTTGACGTGTTTTATTCACCTTCATCCGTGTTCTCATCTCCCAAGTACTTGCTGAAGTGGCTCTTCTGTCATCGCCAGAGGACCAAAGAGGACATTCAGATGCTCACGGTTCGATTCCAGCCACAAAAGTAAATCTTTGCTGGCAGGGGAAGGTTAACTAATTTATTTCACCGCTTCCCTGCAACAGCCGGGATTTTAGGATGGATTGCAAAGACACAGATGTTGGGCCAAGTCTCTGTACCCCTAATGCCTGGCCTCGCTTCTTTACCGCCAACCTCTGAGGACCTTGGAATAGATCTGTAACTACCTCGGTAGAAAGAAGAACAGCCATACTAGGTTTTCATTCACTGTTGTGAATGTGTGGGAACACATAACTGTACAGTGGTACCTCAAGATATGAGTGCCCTAACATAGGAGATTTTTGAGACACGAGCCATCGAGCGAGCGATTTTTGCTTTGAAATACGAGCAACATTTGAGATAGGAGTCATCGCGCGGATCGGCCGGCTGCACACGACCCACCCGTTTACCGCAACTCGAGCGTCTCATAGTTTCCCACGCCTCAAGGTTACGAAACGAATTAAACTCGTATCTCAAGGTACCACTGTATTAGCGAAAAGCTTCACCATGGGAGGAGTTGTGAAATCAGATGGTTACAGCAGTGAGTTCGTTAGACAAATGCTATAGAACATGGAGAAACAGAAAGATACAAGGAATCTGTAATATGATTTTATATGTCCAACCACACACACACACAAAACCCTAATCCTTTATTGCTGTTTTAAAAAGCATTAAAATACATGCAGAAAATATAGTGGAGGAAGAAAACTGTGGGAATCAACAGTACCTGAGTATCTCATTAAAAAGAAAAGAAAAGATAAATTAGACGATGCATGTGTTCATTGACTGAAATAAGAGTATAGCTAAGGTAGAGTGAATAGGCCAGGGGAAGAGATGGTTTATGTGAAAACAGAGCGATTTTTTTTCTCAATAGAAAAAAACAACAACTCAGGTTAAAAATGATTTCTCACAATTTGTTTTCTTCTTTTTCTTAGAAAGAAAGATGGTACAGTTATGTTAGCTTTTATTCAATTTGCTTTTAGCCTACTTACAATTCTGCCAGTCCATGCTACGATAAGTAATGGTTAATGCTAGTGACAAACAGTATGTTTGATTGAATAGAACGAGACCAAATAGCTAAAGAGTTCTTTAGATTCACTGACCAGGGAAAAACCTGTCTGTTTTTTTCCCATGGGAAAGAAATGACCTGTGTTCATTTCCATGCAAAGGGAGAGGGAATGCAATGTCTTCAGATTTCCAAAATAATTTCTCCAGAATTTAGATGAAAAACCCATTAAAATGTAAACCAGAAAAGGGCGTTGAAGGGATGGTCTGTTCTGGTGGCACGCCAGGATTTTTTAAATGTTGGGTGGGACATTCAGATTCTATAATTTTTAAAAATGTCACCTATAGAGAGCTTTCTTCTTCAGGATTGTAGTTAAGAATGTAGAAGTGTATGTCCGAGGCATGTTTCAAGCTCCTGAAAGTTCAGTGTGCACAAAAGGTAAACTGTTTCCATTCAGAATGACCCTTGTTGACTTGGACAGTGAAATGGGACTGTAAAGCACCCTGTCTCCATGGAAACATAACCAGGAGGACATGCATTTATGTATTTTAATCATCAAGGGAAGGGGGTCTGATTTGAGAGGCCAGTTCCCTCGGTGAGTTTTGATGATCAGCCTGAAATATTCTGACGGTCTTTCAAGTCCACTTTCCCAACATCATCTCTATCTTCTAAAAACTCCAGAATCTCCAGGAGATGGAGATAGGCAAGTTTGATGACAAAGACCATTTTATCTTTTTTATTTTTTAAAAAATATATTTTATTGATTTTTTTTACAGAGAGGAAGGGAGAGAGAGTGATAGAGTTAGAAACATCGATGAGAGAAACATCGATGAGCTGCCTCTTGCACACCTCCTACTGGGGATGTGCCTGCAACCAAGGTATATGCCCCTGACTGGAATTGAACCTGGGACCCTTCAGTCCACAGGCTGATGCTCTATCCACTGAGCCAAACCGGTTTTGGTGACAAAGACTATTTTAGTTCTCCAGCCCTTGTCCTGCATGCCCCATGCTCATTCTGTCACATTGTATTATGTCCATTGCTTCCCAAAGAAAACAAGTGACCACAACCAGGGTGGAGAGAAGGACATGGAACAAGGAAGACATAGACGGAGGTCCGCCCCCTTTCCCTAATGTGTTATGTCCCATTTCCATGCCCCATAAAGCCTGGCTGGACATGATTGGCATGAGGAATCAGCATTTTAAAAAAAGCAAGTGGTTTTTTTGTTCGTTTGTTTGTTTTAGTTGACTAAATCGGTTACCATATGAGCTCTAACTAAAGCAACAAATTTATTGAGCCAAGACATAGATATAAAATAATGTTCCCTTCCCAATGGTTAAAATGTTCTTTTAAAATGTTCTTAAAATATTCAGTTGGGTTTATAACAATTTATTTTTGTTAAGTACTAAACAGCCATGAAATAATATTTAGAAATTACACAAACGGTATTAAGTAAAAATACCATAAACACCTGGATATCTGCCACCTTGGATTTTCGGTGCCTCTCTTTCCCTTTCTTCTTCCACTCTTCTACTTTTGTGTTGCTAGTTTTACCAAGTACATTAAAAACGTATACTTGAGCTTGGATATTTTTAATATTCATATTATAGAGCAGTGATAATTTTATATTCTATATAATCTCATAAAATTATCACTGCTCTATAATATGTCCTGATATTAATTTTTAATCTTGCATGTGGCTATTTGTGATTATTTGCAGGGCTGTGTAATATTTCCATAATAATTACAATAGATCAAAATTGCATGCTTTCCTTTCTCAACTCTTTATGGACTTGGTTTTTTTTACTTCACTTTCTTTGTATTCGATCAATACTGCCATAGAATTTGTGTTGCCATCTCTTATTGGAAATATGCAGTTGTGGGTGTATCCTTAGAGATAGAATTTCTGAATAATAGAAAATAAGGCGTATCTCCAACTGTGTTTAATAATTAAAAACTATCTTCCAAAGTCATCAATAAGTTTAACATCCTTCTAGTTGCTTTACCTTCTCATCAACAGTTAAAATTTTCACACTTGGACACTTTTTTTCAGTGTGGTTTATGTATCACTTGTCTTTAGAACTATAAACCATTCACCAGAATATCGGTCACCAGGGGTTTATGACCAAATGCTTTGATCCTGGGAACCTTCAGAAAGATCAGTGTCGTTAACTGTCATTACTTTGCAACTTGAATATATGTCCTTCTGAGAGTGCCAGGGCATTCCGATACAATCATCGTATGGGAAATAAAATCAGCCATGGGTCTCAAAAATAATAAACGTGTAAAAATGATAAGTTATTGAAACACAACTATTATCATTTGGTAGACATCTTCCAAGGATAGATTTTTGTACAAGGAAACTTTTACTTATAAAAGATGACATGGTAATGTTTAATTTGTTTTAAAAGGTTGTTCTCAGTTGCTGAGCCCAATTACATGGTCAAGCAAGTAAACTGTCAGATTTATGAGGTGCATAAGATGGACCATAAGCTCCACAGATGCTACCGTCAGCTTTCATTTCGCGATAAAAAACAAAAAATGCTGCATGTGTTGCTGTGTTAATATGCTTTCCAGGGTTACTGAGACTTTTATTAAACACTCAGAAAGGGCTGTAATCTGTGGGTTGACAGCTATAATTATGAAATATGTGTTGGTTGAAGCACATTGAAAGTAAATATCAATTTGTTAAACTAGTTTTAACTATATTTTTGTAATTAGCTTCTTGAAGAATTATAATATCAAAAAGGCATGTATGCACATTAACATTTATGCTAATAGCTGAAGGGTGAATTAGCTATTCTTGTGCAAGAAAATAATGTCTATATCCATAAAATTAGGGAACATGTGGAATAATGCAGAGATAGATGGGCCTAAAAATATGGGAGTACTCTTTCTTGAGTTTGTTAGTATTTTCAGAAATGTATAAAAGAAAATGGAGACAAAGTCGATGTACTCAGTTTGCTATGTTTTTCCCCAAGTAGATTATTGTAATCTCAAATATAATAAAATTTGAAGTAATTCAAGGCATGTCATGTGAAGTTTTCCTAGTTTCAGTTTAATTCCTTTTAAAAACCTTTTTCAGTCCAATATATGATCACCCGGTATTTGCTAGTATCAACTAGGAGATAAGAGACATTTTCATTAACTCGTTCAATGAATCAAGAATATGGTGGAAACCCTAGCCAGGCTGGTTCAGCGGAATAAGCATCGACCTGAGGACCAAAGCGTCCAGGTTTGATTCTGGTCAAAGGCATGCACCTTGGTGGCAGGCTCCTCCCCAGCCTGGGCTTTGGTTGGGGCTGGTGCAGGAGGCAACCCATTGATGTGTTTTTCTCTGTCTTTCCCTCTCCTTTCTACCCTACCTAAAATGCAATGGAAAAATATCCTCCGGTGAGGATTAATTACAATGAAAATGTGGTGGAAATAAACCTTCTGGGTGAGAATATATATTAGTATAATCTTATGGAAGTCAGACTTGGGAAATTTACTAAAGTTTTATGTTTATATAAATTTGACTCAGTCATCTCACCTTCAAATTGGGGGATGCAAAATACAAACAGCTCTGAACAAAGATTTTCCAGGAAATTTTCTGTTAAGGGTTCCATGGAAATTAGCATATATACACATGCAGATATAGTGTATTCCTCATAAATATTGTGATCTTTCTTGTTTTGTTGATCACTGACCAGTATTTAAATCCTGGGAATCCTGAGAAACCAAGTGCACTTTCCATTTTAGTCTGAGACCACAGTGTGCTAAACTTACTAAAACAGTCGGTGGAAACCTTGCACTAAATACTACTTCTGACATTCTGTCACTCTATCTGTTTATAACATTCATTCAAGAGTCAAATATCACATCCAGGTTGCAGCTAACTTTAGACTTACGGGGAGGATGAGAACTTCAGACGACCAAAGAAATAACCAAATAAGAACTCGATATGGTTTGTTTTAAAGTGATTTGATTTTGAAAATTCCAAAATTGGAAAATGACTCATAACTGGATGCTTGAAAGAGAAAAATAAATGCACATTGTGATTTTTGTTAAGTAATCATGAAAACACACATAAAAGCATATTTTAAAACCTTCTCCATCTTCTCTTCCTAACAATGAATTCAGAGTTCTCTGTCATGACATTGTTAAGAGTTGACCCTCCCCGACCTGGCAGTTACAATTGATATCCGGCTCTAGAACAGCAATGCACAAGGATAATGAATCAAGTCAGGTAACAAAATGCAAAAGCACACCTTCAACATCTTTCTCTATGCAGCCAGCACGCTCTGACCCAGCCTGAATGTTTATCTCCATCAGTTCAACCCGTCACAAAACCTCTGGCTGCTTTGGTTAGAAATGTCATTGAGACAACATGTATCACACACACATTGAACTTCTTCCGCTAAGGGCCATGCCCCATTCATCTTTGTAATCTTGAACCATCGTGTTAAGCACACTGGATAAACAGTCAATAAACATTCAATTTAAATATGTATCCATTCTCTTTATTCTTACACCAGAGCCATCATGCTTATTATATATTTTATTCAATTTTATCCAGTTGTCCCAAGTAGAGTGTTTTTGGAAGTTTCTAATTAATAACCAATATGAATGTCTAACATTTATATATATTTTTTATGAGCCAGGAATGATCCTACGTATTTTACATATATTATGTGTTGTTTCTTTTTTATCTCAAAACAAGGCCCAATTTTATGGCTGTGGAGACTGAGGCTCAGAGCACTTAAATGACTTTCTCAAGGTTACCCAACCACTAAATGCAAAAATCAGGATTTAATCGCAGTCTAGTTGATGTCTTCAAATACTATACCATATATGGAATACTTAATGGATCATTTTTTGAAGAAGGCCTCTTTCCCATACATTCAAATTCTACTTTAAATGTCTGTTCAATACCTCCACATATGACAAACAAGCACAGGATATATGCACTCTGGTTCAGTAAGGAGTTTACACATTATCTCACTTGGGCAAAAACTTAAAATTAGCCAAAACCAGTTTGACTCAGTGGATAGAGCATTGGCCTGCAGACTGAAAAGTCCCAGGTTTGATTCCAGTCAAGGGCATGTACAGTATCTTGGTTGAGGGCACATCCCCAGTAGGGATTGTACAGGAGGCAACTGATCAATGTCTCTCTCTCATTGATGTTTCTAACTCTCTATCCCTTTCCCTTCCTCTCTGTAAAAAATCAATAAAATATATTTAAAAAAAACACTTAAAGTTCAATAGCAATATAAATAACACTTTCCAAACATAGCAATGGAAGCAAATAGCTATTCCTAGGGAATACAGTGGAGTCCCTGAGGTTTTGCAGGGAACAATCAGAGTGATAAAACCCTCACAGAGCACGTGGTAACAAAGACCGAGGCCCAGAAAGGAGGGGAACGCTCCCATCATCTCTAAAAGAGTTGCATCAACAACTCAAATGTCATATATTCCAATCCACTGTGACTTGGCCTGGAGAAAACAGGAGACCCTTGCTTCATCACCAGGATCCTTTAGGATCACAAAGTCTCTGTGTTTTGTTTTTATTATCCTAAATGAGGGGCACAAAACTCCTCTTTGCGCTCCAGCCTCTTGGACTAGCAGGAGCCAGATCCATCCCTTGTCTCCTCACAGCCCCCAAACCCCATGCCCAGCTCTCACTTCTCCATTCTCACCCCAGAGCCCCCGGAATTCCTTCCTTAAACTGTGTGTGAGACGCTTGGGAAGGCTAAACGGGTAGAACTCCGAGTTTCCAATGCAGTACATTAATATTATGAAGTTCAACCAGAGTTACTTGAAACCTGCCTCGTGTTTATAAATCCGGCTGGCATCTGGCATTTGTTATGAAAGTAACTCAACTTTCAAAACGCCTGCCAGCCCTCTGGCAAGTCAAGTCGTACCGACTTAATGGGAAAGAGAGCTGCTAGCGTCTCTCCAGGTCGACCAGATGCCTGCCGCATGCTGCCAACTCACCTACCACCAGAATATCAACGTGATCTGCCGAGCTCTGTGCTCTGCCCTGGGATCCATTTTACAAAATAAGCCTGTGACACCAGCAAGTGGAACACTGACCTGTACATAAGCCAGAATCATCTTTTTATGTAGCTCCCTGACATTTCAAGTAACTTTTTTCTCCATTGTATCTCTGTCCCCATACCTGTGTTTTTACCCAGGATCCTGTTACTATGCCCCAGAGAAATCTGACTCACGTGCACTCAATCTGGGTTCCAAAACAATGTTACATGTGCCTGAATATTAAAGCAGAAGGGATGAAAGAGAAGTTATAGGAGTAGAAATGATGAGTATTTTCTTCTGCCGCTATTGCTTCCCCAAGCTTTAGTTGTTTGGGGTAAAGACATGGACGTTTCAAAAACTAGCCTCGGATCTCCCATTTGACCTGTAATCCCACTTTTAGGAATTTATCCTAAGAAATCACAAACACCAATCAGAAAGGATTTATGCACCCCTATGTTCATAGCAGCACAATTTGCAATAGCTACAATTTGGAAACAGCCTAGGTGCCCGTCAGCAGGTGAGTGGATCCGAAAACTGTGGTACATCTACACAATGGAATTCTATACTGCCATAAAAAAAGAAGGAATTCTTACCATTTGGAGCAACCTGGATGGAACTGGTGAGCCTTATGCTTAGTGACATAAGCCAGTCAATGAAGGAGAGGCATCACATGATCTCACTCATTGGTGGATAATAAAGAACATTATAAACTGATGAACAAAAGGATAGATACAGAAGCAGTAAAGCATCAAACAGACTGTGAAATTATAGCAGGAAGATTACGGAGAGGTGGGGTAGATAAGAGATCAATCAAAGGACTTGTATCTATACAAATAAACATAACCAATGAACATAGACACTGGGGGGTTGGGGTATGCCTGAGAGGGAGTGGGGGGGCAATGGGGAGATGTGTATACATGTAACACACACACACACACACACACAAAAAAAAAACTAGCCTCAGTTGTTAGAGAAAGTCTATGTATGTGCACCTCAATTTTCCCCAGTAATGGCGTCTCAGCACACTGAATCTCCACATATTTTATGAGATCTCAAGCTCTTTTTTAAAATATATATTTTTATTGATTTCAGAGAGGAAGGAAGAAGAAGAGAGAGATAGAAACATCAATTATGGGAGAGAATCATGACTGGCTACCTCCTGCACACCACACACTGGGGATCCAGCTCGAAACTCGGGCACACGTCCTGACCTAGAATCGAATTATGACTTCCTGGTTCATAGGTCGATGTTCAACCGCTGTGCAACACCAGCCGGGCTGAGAGCTCAAACTCTTACCGAGGTGTTTTCAAACCTGGTAAGTACCTTTGTATCTCCCAGTATCCCCTTAGACATGGCCACTCTGGGGCCTGTAATTTACTCCAAGAAAAAGCACAAAATGTCCTTGGAGTAGTAGTTCTGGTGAAATAGGCAGGTCATTTATATAGATAGATAGATATAGTTATAGATATAGATATAGATATAGATATAGATATAGATATAGATATAGATATAGATATATAGATATATAGATATATAGATATAGGTATAGATATGGATATGGATATAGATATAGATATAGATATAGATATAGATATAGATATAGATATAGATATACAGTGAAAAGAAACTAACAAATCACAGGTGTCATTTTTTCTTTAATTGCATTTTTAACATAACAGTAGTTTGTCACATTCCTCTTTCATTCTAAGCTGATATATTGTGGCCACTAGCATGGGACTTGGAGGAAAGACAGGGAAATAAAGGTTAAAATTGAGGAACTAATCTCTCTAGGATTATATTTGTTCTCGTTTCTACTGGCATGTCTTATTTTTACGATACCTTGTAAATATCCTGTCGCCAAATTGCATATGATTCAACAACTTGAGATGGAGGAAATTGATGATCTCAAGAACTCAGAGGATTTTCTTTTGAGAAAGTTCTTTGGAAATGAACATGACAATCCATTTTATTTAGAAGCGTGGTACACAGATGAGACCATAGGCTCCAGGAGAGACCGTGTACACGAGCCGTGTGAAAACTGCCTTTCTCACTCTTTGGCAGAAGCAGCTCATTTCCCAGAAAGAATGCCCTCACCTGGCAGCTCCGGTTCCCTGGACTGAAACTGGTAGGTAGGGTTGATCTTTCCGCTTCCTCACTGGCCAGGGGAATGATTCTTTGGACTAGAGGATGTTTGCTTGTGTTCATTTAGTGTTCTCTCATTTACCTGTGGCTGTTTGTTTCATGGGCATAAATCCTGACCCCCAAATCATTGTGAAGGGCCCACATCACATATAGCTTCAGCTTCGCCATCAAGGGAGAGAGGCCCAAAGGAATATCAGAGATCTGGACACTGGGGAAAGTCATGGCTCAGTCAAACTTCCCCTGAGTGCTCACAGAATATTATGATTAAGTACAAAGGCTTTTTTTTTTTCTTGCCATCAAGGAGGGAAAGAAGAGAAGAAGAGGGAGAAAGAAAGTGATGAAAGACAATCAGAAGGAGGGAAAATAAGGGAAATTCATGTGTCAAGCTATTTGGCTATGTAGTTACTTATTTAACTACATTATTACAGTGGCACCTCGAGATACGAGTGCCCTAACATACGAGATTTTTGAGATATGAGCCATCGAGTGAGCGATTTTTGCTTTGAAATACGAGCAACATTTGAGATAGGAGTAATCTCTTGGATTGGCCAGTTGCACAGGACCCACCAGTTTACTGTGACTCAAGCGTCTCATAGTTTCCCACGCCTCAAGGTTATGGTACAAATTAAACTCGTATCTCGAGGTACCACTGTATTATTATTATTATTATTATTATTATTACATTTTAAAGATGAGGAGACTGAGTTTCCAAGAGGGTAAGTAACCAGCTGAGCCAGAATTTGATTTCAACAGGCCAACTTTTCACCAGGTGACGGCTTTCTTGGAAAACATGAAACCATGAAGGTAACATTGCTTTGTCTTTTTGCAATGGGCGAGAGTGCATATGGAGAGGAGAAGGGTTTGGGTATAAAAAGCAAAGTTGGGGAAACTCTGCCTGTGTTCCTTTCTAGGTTTACCTCATAACTGTAGTCCTTATATTTTCTCGGCTTCAACACCTTGTCTCAGAAACAATCTGGATAATTTGTTTCTACTGCCAGTTTCAGTGTTGACATTCCCTGTATGTTCTGCCCTGGGCCTACAGAGGAAAGTTCTCCACCTTCTCCATACAACACGAACTTTTATTGGTCCTCACCCCGTTCCGTCCTCCACCTGCCTGAACACCAACAAAGGGAACCTCAAGAAAGGCGAGAGGTCTTGTTTGTTTTTCTTTTCTGCACAATGCCGGCCTTATTTATAAAATTGTGGACACAGAATATATTTGAACTGATCAACCACATCCTTTCTAAATACCCATAAAGGAGTTGTAGTGTTAGTTTTAGTGTTTGAGTTATCGTTATAAAAACCAAGTCTGCCCAGCTGGTGTGGCTCAGTGGGTGAGCATTGACCTATGAACCAGGAAGTCACGGTTTGATTCCTGGTCAGGGCACATGCCCGAATTGCAGGCTCGATCCCGAGTGTGGGGTGTGCAGGAGGCAGCCAATCAATGATTCTTTATCATCGTTGATGTTTCTATCTCTCCCTCTCCCTTCCTCCCTGAAATCAATAAAAACATATATTTTTAAAAAGAGAAAAAAACATGTTTCATTTATTCTACAAGTATCCACTGAACCCTAGTGTATGCCAGGGAGGGTTATATTTACTGTAGATTTAACAGCAAAGAAGTTGAGAAAGATCTTCCTTTATTACACCAAGTAAGCCAACAAAAATAAACCTTTGAAAGATGACATGAAATGATACAATCGCATCTCTCAAATTTTATTGGGATGTAACATGCTATATTAAGTGAATCTAAGGAACTAGTGTGTTTACCAGTATGCCTGTGACTAAGAAATTGCACACCTTTAATTCATTCCTCTTATAGCTGTAAGGGGACAACTAGAAGTAGCCAAGATCTTTTATAAACACTAGTAGCTGAAACTAAAAATTAAGTTATAAAAGTTTATTTTTGAGACATTTCTAAATTTTTTAAAAGACACGCTCATTAAGAAAATCCTTAAGTAGTATTTTTAAATTGGAAAACAGCCCCATGATGCTTATGCAGTAAATAAAAGTCAATCTACATAAGGAAACTAACCTATTTGAAAACATGGCTATCTTGGAAGGCAATTTTTATTTTTGTGTCATACATGTGACAGGATTGCCAACAGTGGAGACATTAGCTGCTCTGTGTCAGTAGACAAAATAAAGGAGTGTTTTTGGATAGTCTGTATATTCACACATATGAACTAAATCAGGGTGAATTAAGGTTAACACCCTGAATTAAGGCTAACTTTGAACAAATAGTATTTCCAAGAGCATTTGAGTATGTCAGTTAGTGTTTTTTAATAGTTAAAAGACACTTCTGTTTTGAAACCATGAACATGGAAAGAAAAGCATTTAAAACTTGTGTTTGCCTGTGGCACTCATTGTATGTTTTAACCTCTCAAGTAATTCAACATACAAAGGTGAATTATTTCAATAATTGGAACTTAAATTTTGAGAGGTTTGACAATGGAACTAGGACCCAGTGTTTTGAGGGAAATCTTGCTATTAATATTTGTTTGGTCCTTAGTACAGTTAAAATGTGAACCAATTATTTTAGTTAAACCACAAGTGTCAACACGTAAACTTGTTTTAATTGAATAATTTTTCTCTAAAATTGTACTAGTAAATTACTTCATTGCTATTTACAAAAATGTGCTGGAATTCTGGATTTGCTTCTAAGTGAGTAATTTCTTAGTTAACTTCATCATAGATATTGTGTTGTGTGGAAAGATAGGGAAACTAATAAGCTCAAAATGTTAAAAATAAAGAAAACATTATTTTTTGTTAAAAAAGTAAATTCTCAGCATTAGCTTCTAATTCTTTCTACTTGAAGAGATTTAGTATTAAAAGTTTACACAGGTAGGGAATATCAGAAATTGAGAGTTCTAACTTGGCAAATTTATTTAAAGCATTATCAGTAAGTTTTTCTTGGTGAAAATTCTCTCCCAGTTTTCAATATTTATGGGAGATGATGTAGAATTTCTCTCCTGGTTAAAAACTGTTGAAGCTATTATACTAGAGAAATTCTTGCAACATGGACATTGAGAGACATAATAAAATCTATGGGAGTTCAATTGTACTAGAGGAAAACAATTTCAATATGAATCAAGGTTTTATGCTATAGCAGAGAATATGTTATGCTATTTTCATATTAGGCACATAGAAAGACTACATATTTCAATCTTTCTGCCACTTAGATGGGACCACGTAAATGGAATTCCTTAGAAAACATAGTGAATATGTGCATAGTAATGGTCATACATGTTAGTAATGGTCATACATGCCTCACGCAGTAACCTTCTCTTTGTCCTTCTTTCTCCCCCATGTGTCCTCTCTGTGTGTCTATGTCCTCCTCCATTTCCTGCTCTCCTCACTCACCTGTACAGACACAGTGCCCACATCCTCACTCCCATCTCCATGTCGCAATCCAAGACTGCAAAGTGGTGACACACACAGCTGGAAGGAGCCAGGATTCCTGAGGTCATTGCTTAAAGGACACACAGAAGGAGAGCTACCCACCAAGGTACATCTGCATCAGACACTATAGGAGCAAGAAAGAAGCCACTCGATGTTTTAAGGTCATTTTCTAGCTATCTAACCTACACAAATAGATGAATTGTATGTTAGTCCCACTAAGAATACCACGCAGCAGCAAAAGTGAATAATTTGCAGCTACAGCAATATAAGTAAATATCACATGAATCTAAGCCTAAAAAAAAACCAAGATGATAAAGAATTCACATAAGCCCTAACTGGTTTGGCTCCATGGATAGAGCGCCTGCGGACTGAGAGGTCCCAGGTTCAATTCCGGTCAAGGGCATGTACCTTGGTTGTGGGCACATCCCCAGTAGGGGGTGTGCAGGAGGCAGCTGATTGATGTTTCTCTCTCATCGATGTTTCTAATTCTCTATTCCTCTCCCTTCCTCTCTGTAAAAAATCAATAAAATATATTAAAAAAAAGAATTCACATAATATTACTTCATTTATATAAAGTCCAAAAATATGCAATGTTGATCTATGCATTGTTTTACTAACATATAAAGTTAAAAGAGAAGCCAGAGAATCATAAATATAACATTTATGATGCTGACTGCCTTTGAGAAGTAGTAATGGAATAAGTTAGGATGCAAAGGCTTACACACGGGAAATATTAGTAACTTTCTTTACTAAGGGTGGGTAGTGGAGGCATGGCTGTTTTTTGTTGTTATTGTTTTGGTATCTTCCTTCCTTATACCATACATATATTTTCTATTTTTTAAATGTTTATATTTGCTTAGTATTTCATATTTTTAGAGAAGAATAACTAGAACTCAGTCCAAATATTGCAAAACAGGAAAAAGAATTTCCAGTTAACAATTTCTCCAAAAGAATTTGGCAAGGAGAAAGATCACCAGGCAGAAGTTCTGAAGAAATATACTGTGCAGTCAATAGAAATTGCAACAGAATTATTCTGGAGAAACAAAAACATATAAATCAAAGCCTAATAGAAATAATTAATTTAATTTATAATTTGTCTAAAATTTGAAGAATCCACAATCATCTGTTTGAGATATGTTTCCCACATGGACCAATATAAGCATAAATTCACTGAGTTCGAAAGTTCTTACAAAACGTAGCTGGCTGAAGAAGTTGATTGAAAAATATGTTTTCTTAGAATTTTTTAAGAGACCAGCTAGAATCATAACACTTTAGAACTGAATGACATTCCAGAGATTCTAGGTGGGGATTCTCAATCTTGCCCGCATATTAAAATCACCTAGATTACTTCAATGTTCAGGCAACATTCACTTCTTTATTTCACAGTGGAAGGGTCTGCGTATGCAGGAGGTGAACTGTATTGTATAAGGTTGCACTGTTCAATTATTTTCTGTTTTTGTTGTGTCTTCTGTCTTCATTTTTATGTTGCTGCTTTCCTTATATTTTAAACATTTATTTACACCATGCAAGTATGTGGGAGCCCCTTTCCACATCCTGCGTGGTTCAGGGTTCCCATTCAGGGTTCGGGTTCTGGAAGAGGCCACACACAAATGAAAAGAGAGACTAGAAAAGCATTAACTTGGTGATATTGGGGGGCCAGGTGGGAGCCTTCCTCTAGTGCAGTGGTTCTCAACCTGTGGGTCGCAACCCCTTTGGGGGTCAAACGACCCTTTCACAAGGGTCTCCTAAGACCATCGGAAAATGCAGTTATTTACATCACGATGCATAACAGTAGCAAAATTTCATGGTTGGGGGTCACCACCACATGAGGAACTGTATGCAAGGGTCGCGGCCTTAGGAAGGTTGAGAACCACTGCTCTAGTGGAAAGGACTACCTCTTGCTCTGGCCTTTTTCTCTCTTTTATTAAGACTTTGGGATACACCCATGACCTTTAGGCAGGAAATTACAAGAACAGAAATTAACATGAAACAAACAGGTAGAGGCTGCTTCAGCTAACAATGTTTCAACTAAACAGTGAGTGATTAGCTCTGACCTTTCAGAGCATTAAGGTGGACCAGCCTTCTGGTCTCCTGTCCACCTCTTTCTATGAGTGAGACCATGTTTGGTTTCCGGCACAGGTACTCTTGGCCTCACCTGTCTCTTATTCTGACCGATGGGCTTCATGCTGATACAACCTAATGGTGCTTTCCCCCTCAGATCTGTACCACGTATTACTCACTTTCTGCCCAGGAGCTTTTTAAAAATTACATTATAACAGTGAACCCATGTGAATTCTCTTGGCATTCACAAATGTGTAACTTGAAAATACTGCACATTTATCAACCTCTGAGGTAAACCTAAAACTAATGGGAAATGTTTGCTGATAGATTTGCCATCCCCTTCCATCCCCTACGCTGGCAACCTTGAGTGCATTTCATATGCCTCTTTGGCAGGCCCAGGAGTTCGAAGAGCTATTTGTCTCCAGCTGTGGCCAACTTCAAGTTCATAATGCACCTCTGTTCTGCTCTTCCTCCTTCCCTGTTTACCTGGCCCTCTCTCCATCTTATTGGGTCTCACTTGCCACTATGGTATTAAAACTTAAATCTTCTGTTTAGGCTTTCCTTTCTGGAGAATCTAAGATAAAGAATATTATTATTTCTATTACCTGCATGTGAGGTGTGCAGATGAGGGAAAGAGAGGAAGGAATCTTAGATTTATTGGTTAAAACTTTCCTGTAGAACAGTCTCATCTGATACCTGGTCCCCTATAGCTGTAAACTCCTACAATGGAACATCTAGAGACAGAGCTAGAAGATAAGATGATGTATATCAAAGAGAAATAAGAAAAAATAGACAGATGCTCAGGTAGAAATAGGCTGTCTTCATAATCAAGTTATAAATTGAAGGCTCAGTAAACTCTAAAAGGGAAGCACCCTTCTGAGGCACCAATTTGAGAATATTTTCTAATCATCCCCGATGGAGGTTCAACTAAGGACCCCAAGTACAACACGCTGGGATTTGAGGGCTTCTCTATCCACCTCATAAGTGGATTGATCATATGATGTCGAAAGGTTTTGAGAATGCAAAAAATCCCTATGTGTGCCGAAACCAATTTGGCTCAGCGGATAGAGCATCGGCCTGAGGACTAGAAGGTCGCAGGTTCAATTCCAGTCAAGGGCATGTATCTTGGTTGCTGGTACATCCCCAGTAGGGGGCGTGAAGGAGGAGGCTGGTTGATGTCTCTCTCTCATCAATGTTTCTAACTCTCTATCCCTTTCCCTTTCTCTCTGTAAAAATATCAATAAAAATATATTTTAAAAAAATCTCTATGTGAATACACATAGATTACTGAAGGTTAGCACTTGAGTGTGGGGACAAATAGTGGGGGAATATTTTCAAAAGAACCACAGGTCAAACAGAGATGTAATGGCTGCTGTGATGAAATGGGGTGGGGGTGGGGCTTGGATTTGGGGAAGTCAGAGGGCAAAGCTGAAATAGCAGAGCCAGCAAAAACAAGTGCGGTCTACTTTAAAGAAATAGCTGAGAAGGGGCACTGGCTTATTACTGCCCTCTTTAATGAGAGGGAATAAGGATCATGCCCATTTTAAAATTAAAAATTTTTGCTAATAATATGTTCTATGGTTTACAGAGCCAAAGAAATCAACTACAGAGAAATGTCTCCCAATGTTAATAGCAGTGACCCCTGGTGGCGGAGGTATTGGCAATATGATTTTCAAAGTATATTTTCTACTTTTTAGATTCTCTATAATGAGCATGGTCATGAGAAAAACAACAGAAATGCGATTGTAGATAACTTGGCAAATAATTCCAGAACATGCTTATTCAGTGTTCTCCTCCCTAAACTGCATAATACAAGACTGAACACATAAAACCAAATCCAAGAAAGACTGATCCTTGGAAGAATGGTTAGGCCCCAAACAGTTGGATCAGATTAAAGTTAACTAGCTACTGTTCCTCAGCATTGTGATGAAAAAATAAATAAATGAAGAAATAAACAATATTGTAGCCTCTTCTTTCTCTCCTTCATAGGTTTCAATGAAAAGAGTCTTGTTGTAGACACAACCCAATCAGCACGTACAAAGACACCACATAATACCTGGTATTGAAAGAACTCACACCTTCCCACAGTGAAACATGTGATAAACCATACAGGGATCTGTCTTAAGCAGTTTAGTATAAGACAGGCTTCCACTAAGAGCACGTTTCTGAGAGACTCTACCTGGAGAACATGGGATTGTGACACCATCTTCACTGTTGCCCCACCAGCCTGTGGCACCAATTCACCAGGGTGAAAGGCGACGTGTCCCCTGGGCTGGGTCTTTGATTCCCCAAGTTTCACAGGGCCTGGCTTTCACATATCTCTGCAGTGACAGTCAACGGCCAGCACCCTGATTGGTTACCCCACAACCTGGACCCAGACCCTTTTCAGCCAGCTCGTCTCTGCACCGCACCCCACATCTGGCCAGCTCATCTCTGTGTCACAGCTTTGCAACACCATACCTTGTCCCTGCCTCCCAAAACCCACCCACTTATCTTTACAGACAAGCTGTGTGCTGCTCCCCTCTCCTTCATGGGATTATTGACTTGTTCTAAGGACACCTCCAAATCCCTTCAGAATTCTTCATATGTGAATAAGGTTTCTTTCTGTAGTGGAGCCTTCCAAAATGCTGAAGCAATCTGCTGGTAATTTTAGAGAAAGAAGCACATGCTTATTACAAAAAGAAAGTCTAACTGAAGGCATTGTGCTTGTTTCTGTTACACATTATAAAAACTCGAGTAGACTTGAAGACCACCCAGCAGGATCAACTCCTGTTGAACATGAGGAAACACAGCCCAATTCTGATTCTACATTAAGGGGCAGAGTCAGAACTGAAAGTTTGTACTTCTTGTTTATTTTCTCCTCTATTGCATCAGGGAAACCCACACTGTAGACAAGGTCATAGCAAACCAGAAAAAAAAAATTCAGAAAGCCATTGCTTTGAATACCCAAGGGTACTTGTTAAGGATGCCTGGACATTCCGAAGAGAACAGCAATGACTGTGCAAACCCTGAAGAAGAGAGAACAACTTCATTGCCAAAATCAAAGGCATCCTAGCTTTGATATAACCACCACGAACTAGATTTTTAAAAATGATATTTAATCTACACAAGAGTGACCTCTGAGGAACTAAGGGATGTCCATCCTTTCCTCCCTACTGATGTCAGCCTTCTAGGGTGGAGGGACCTGCAAAGTGTTTGCTCACACTCTCAAGCCAGTGCAGCCAGAGTCATACACAGGTCTGTGGTGCTGTTCGGTCAGGGTGGACCATTGTGGTGTTTGCACTGCCAGGCTCCAGGTCCCTTGGCAGGCTGTTGAAATTACCTAATCCCCACCCCACCCACCTCAAGATCCTGAACGCTGAGCGAGGTGACAGCCAACTGCTTGTCCACCCCTTTCATCCCCTGGCCAAAGAGCACATGAGACACATCTGGGCCCCCACCGGTGTCTCCAGGCCCTCGAGGCCCAAGGGTTGTTTTCAAGCCCCAGTTGCCATGAACTTGGTAAAAGCAGCCTGCACAGCTGAACTTTTCTAAAGTCCCGGTACTAATTTTTTCCGAATGCTCTTCACTACAGTTGGCATCTAGACTGTGAAATCTCACCACTCTCCAATCTGCTGCATCTCTTCTCAATGCGTTTTTGCCAACAGGGGTTGTTAGATTTGAGATAAGACACCAGGTTCCCCCCCACACACACACTTAACTGCCATTCTCTGTTTCCTGCCTTCAAGGGGTCCCCACCCACAGGCACTGTCTTCCTGTCCTACTGCCTTTTGTTCTTTCCTAGTCATTCTCTCCACCTTCCCCGCCTACTGCTGGTGACTGGCTCTTATCTTTATTCTCTTCACTCTGGGGTAAAATATGTGGAAACACTGCAAATTCTAAGATTCTGGGCCCATGTCAGATACCAATACTATCATGATAACTCATCTTCATGCAACCTGTGGTTTGTGATTGGTACGCGTGCATCGGAAGAATTCATGTGTACTTATTTGAGAGAAAAGTCAAGCTGTCATGCACTGTCCTTTATCCTGTACTGAGAGACCCATGACTCCCTCCTGCCCAGAAAGGGCCGAATCCCACATAGATAGGCAAGATCCACACACTTCTAACTCGTTACAAGTGGGGTTTCAGCAGACACACAGCAGTACAGTGCTGTCCTAGCTCAGCTGAGAAGCAGAGACCGAGTGTTTGCACTCTGCCATCTTGCCTCTCCTGACATTTCCTTGTCTCCACCTCAGTGTCCCCCTGCTCTCTGCTGTTCTGTTGGCGAATGTCCCAGCACACACTAAACAACATGTGATGCTTCCAAAGTAACCCCGCCCCATACGCCTAGTCCCATGCAGCTGAGGTTATAGACCGAAAATGTGCCATTGATTGGGTCCACCTGGGAGTGCGGCAAAACCATAACATCCACACGGGCAACTTTGTGTTTAACCATTGGGTAATTGATATAAATGGGTAATGGTTTTTAAAGGTCTCTGAGAAAATTGCTTGGAAAATAACACTTTCTGTAGATCCCTTATTTCAGGGGTGGCTCTCCGCTCTGGCATGCCTGTGGCAATCTCTCTTCTGAAAAAAATGCATAACAGTGAAGTGAGGTAATAACTAACCTTTAAAGACCAGCTGGAGTACTGGTTAAACGCTGCAGTGGCAAGAGGTAATGCTCAGCAGCTGTCAGAACTGCTCTAAGGCATCCATTAAAACTTGGCATCATTTCCTTTTTAATATTGATTATATTGTTGCCACCAGCACTGTTTTCTCATAGAAAACATTAATCTTGGGTCATTCAATTTGTTTTAAAGTTCATTTTTTTTCTAGAAAGATATCTAAGATGCCCTGTAGTCTTGTTGAACATTAAGACTAGGAACCATAAAAATATATTCGCTAAATGGAATTAAAAAAAATAATTTTAAAGCAACTGAATCTCTTGGTCATAAAAGAGGACGTGCATGAGGCAGACAGGCCAGAGGCCAAGAGGCAAAGATCCAGAAAGGAAAAGATAAGTCTCAGAGAAAAAAAAAAAGCCATAAAACAAATAGCAATAAAGCGAAATACACCAAGGAAACAATACAAATGTGTTGAAAACATACAAAAGAGAGGAAGAGAAAAATAAGCAAGGCTATACACATGCACCCAGTGACACTATACATGGAGGACAGATTGAAAAGCACAGGAAAGAAAAGGACACAGTTGAAGAGACACTTGGCTTTGCACTGTGTCCACTTGGCAACACTGAACTACATTTCCCATACTTCCCTTCTATGAGCCACAGAGATGCAGATTTGGGGGCTGGAAGTGGAGCCACAGGCATGGTGGTAGATCACACAAACCATCTGGTCACCTTGTTGATATGAGATGGGGGCCAGGGCTACAACTGCTCCACCCTCCACTAAATCCTCCTTTTAACTCTCTCTCTTTTTCTCTCTCTCTCTCCTTCCCTCTCTCCCTCCCACTCTCTCTCTCTGAGTATGTGTGTGTATGTATGTGTGTGTATGTGTAGCCCAGGATGAAGGGCCATCCAGGTGAAAGCAGCTTGTTCCTGCTCTCCCTCATTTATCCTTCAACCCTTAGCATCAGACACAAGGACAACAGCCTCACAGTTCCTGCTAACCAGCTCCCACCACAACTGCCTAAGGTTAAACTTAGTAATAACTTATTTAATATCAAAGCGTGAATAAATGAATACATGAATACATAAATGAGTGACTGAATGAATGTAGCACCCAGTCGTTCTGCATTTCTGGTTGTGTCTGACTGATACAGACACAGACCACAAGAAATCTGGTTTCTAAAAGTTGATGGAATAATACCCCTAGTGTTTGCCTTTAAGAATGGTCAGCCTACTAGTATAGATCTCCCTCTGTCTACTGGATTTCAGTTCAGAACCAGAGTCCCACGCATGTGAGTTTCCTTAAGTTGACAAAGTAGTTATTTTATCGATTTTAGCATGAAGAGAGAGTAACTAAAAAGAAATATCCTCAACTAATTAGAAGCTTTCTATAACTTGCTTAGACATTGTCACTATTTATTTTTTTACTAAACATTTAGGATTAAGTATGTGACAAAAATATTTCAAAAATACATGTTTTGACAGTTAATGCTGGAAGTTTATATATCCTCATTTCTAATTTGCTGTTTTTAAGGGCTACTGAGTCATCCAAATTCTCTTCTTATTTGAGTCATCCTTATGGAAAGATTGACATCATTTGAAATTTACAGAATTTAATAATACTTCATATGGTGCCAGGTACCATTAAGTATAATGTTTCCTCCTTGTGGTTTTGATCAACGATAATACAGCTCCTAGAGTGAGCTAGTGGTAGTGAACAGTCTTTTCAACATGTTGTTTGAGCAAATTACATTTCCACCATGTCCTTTCTAAACACCTGCCTACTTCTGAAAGTTTCCTGGGACATAAACAGTTGAAATTTATAACCCTACAAGGCTTGGGTCCATAGTCTGCAATTCTGTCCGATGGAAATATAATCTGAGACACATATATAATTTTAAATTTCCTAGTAGTGGCATTTTTTCTTAAAGTAAAAATAGAAGATAAAATTAACAATATATTTTATTTAAGTCAATATTTTCAAAATATTCTTTGGACATGATCCATATCAAATCATTTTTTGATATTAAATTTGTTCATACTAAATAACCTTTGAAACTAGGAGTATATTTAAAATGTCAGCACATGTCAATTATATTTAAACTAGTAGCCCGGTGCATGAAATTCATGCACTTGTGGGTTGGGGGGGTTGTACTCAGCCCAGATTGCAAGTGGGCACAGGCCAGACCGAGGGACCCCACCAGTGCAGGATGGGGGCCAGGGAGGGATGCAGAAGGTTAGTCAGCCAGGGAGGGATGACAGGAGGGCTCCAGGGCATGTCTGACCATCTCTCTGAGTCCCAATTGGCAGATCTCAGCAGGAACCTAACCTAATGGACAGAGCATCTCCCCGTGGTGGTTATAGCAACTGGTCATAACGACTGGGTGAACAGCCAACTATCTATCCCTTGGCCAGGTGTCAATTTGTTTGTCTAGGATCAGACTCACACACTCTGCCCTGAGTCACATTGCTCTGAAATACTGTTTTTTTTTCATGTGTATGTACTCACTTAATGCAAACAGTGTCCTTATGAAGTCGGGATCACGAATTCCACCTTATAGATGAGGAGCTCATTAAGGCTGAGTAACACAGCTCTTCACAATGTGTCACCGAAAGGCGCTCACAGCGGGAACTACCTAGAAAGCCTTCTCCCAGCACTTACTGTGTGCGGGCACCATGCAAAGCAGTAACACCATAGCGAGGCCTCGGGATAAACAAATCAGTGAATGCATAACCTTGAACTCGAGCTCCCAGGCCAGTTCAAGCAAATAACATCCTCAGTCAATTCAAATCACGCATGTCTTGCTTGATAAGCAATGAGCTATTTACAGCATTTTACACACTTTCCAGTCACACACAGCCCACCTCCTTTGAGAGTCTGTGTTATTTGTTTTGGCTTTACTTGCATGGCCAACTTCAAGACGTATTCTTTCTACAAGAATCAATCATGTATTTATTTTTGCTTATGAGAACACACACGCCTACTCTCAGAGGCTATGCTTGTTACAAATATTTAACAGTTATCCTCAGCTTGAAGACACAATTTCCCCTTTTTGATGTGTTTGAATTCTAGATCTGATGCAGCATGCTCTATTTGGTCAAAATTTTTATTATCTTTTGTTCCGTTGTGTATATTTTATTTTCATACATATGTATTTTTTATTGATTTCAGAGAGGAAGGGAGAGGGAGAGATAGAAACATCAATGATGAGAGAAAAGTACTGATTGGCTGCCTCCTACACGTCCCACACTGGGGATGGAGCCCAAAAGCCAGGCATGTACCCTTGACAGGAATCAAACCAGGGACCATTCGGTCTACCTGCTGAGCCAAACTGGCCAGGAATGTTGTGTATATTTTAAAGACATCTTAGCTGATTCGTGTAATTAATGCAATATAAGTCAGGTAAGTACAACGAATATTTTCTGAAAATAGCTGTAATCCTGGTGAATGGAGAAAAGAGAAGAGACTTTGCTTTTAATGAAAATGTTGAACAAACGAGGTTCTGAATGAAAGGTAAGGCTTGTTTAATAATTATTCAAATTAAGGAAAATATTGAAAATCAATAAAAGTGTTCTTTGGACCAGCATAAGACTGATCTGAACCATATTTAATCATTTCCCAATGGAATACCAGGTAAGACGTTCCCATGTGTGTTTTTATGAATGTAGGGGGCATTAAATCTCATTTTCGCATGTCCAACCAACAAAATTGATGCCACATGTTCATATCCCATATTTATTTTTCTACCAAGGAGCGTTACATTATTTTTATAAAATTTCATCTTAAAAAAATTTCTATATTTTGTTTCCTCTCATTAAAAGCAACTTATAGAGAACCTTCTCTGCACTATGCTACTCAGCTTGGAGCTTTCTATTCATTAGAATCACACACATATCTATCCAATCATTTCCACTTTTAACAAAGTAACTAGCAGTGCTTATGGATTTGTATTAATATCTCAAGTTTTAAAGAGACTGTAGTATAAGTAGCTATGCAAAGTTGATTATTTTACATATAATTCAACATTTTTAGCTCCTGTGCAGTTAAGAGAAAAAGTACAAATAAAAACATTGTCAAAAAGGTAACTTATAATCAAACATTTCATGCACAATTTTTTTGCCTGTCTGGTGTGTTTCAGATCTATAAAAATAATTGACATTAAATTCCTCAGAAAAGGGGTTAAATTTAAATGGTGATTATGCCGGCAGAATTTTATAATTATTTTATTATTATTTATTGATTGAGTAGATATCATTTAGTTATTTAATTAATTTATTGACTTATTATTATAATGTATTAGTTACTGGCATCCTTGTCTGACAAGTATATATTTTAGTAGCAATAGTTGCTTCAGCAAAAACCCACATAGCTTTTTTGGCTGGGAATATCATCTCCTTGGGGAATTTCCCAGTTAGTACAATATTTTATTTTTACCTGAAGAAAATTCTTTATAGAATGTGTTATCATTTTCAAAATATATGGACCACTTAGTAAAACAGGTAAAAAAAAAATGTATATCGTCTTGATAAAATCTGCCAAGTGAAAACCAGTTATTTGGGGGTGATTATGCCCTACACATATAACAAGCACATTCCCCACTCCAGCGTTGAAAAGCTCTTTGGATGGCATGTGAAACCCTTCCAACAGAAGCTAATCCTACTTCTTATTTCTTGTCAACACCACTGGCATTTATTAGCTCTTAAATAAATTCTAAGGACAACCTAACAGAAGATTTCGGTCAGAGCAGAAAAGAAAAAAACAACTGGCTTCTGGGTGAATCAAGTCAGAGAGGTTTAGGGAAAAGCTTTTACAGAAGCTTCTCTTTTCGTTTCATTCTTTAGGTTGAGTTCTGTTGACAAGGAATTGAAGGCAAACAGCCTTTGGCACTAAAACCACCATAGACATGTTTATCTTAGGCAATGCGCTGAAAAGAACTAAGTCTAAATAAAATTTAAAAAAACTTAAAAGCTCTGGACTTGTCTGACCTATTGAACACAGAAGAGTTACTGTCAGTTTCACTTTATCTCTTTTGAAAAGAATATGGAAAATGAAAGAGGCTTCAAAAAAGATCACCAGAAATGATCAAGGAGGGGTAATGAACTCAATAATAAATCCTAAAAGGCGTTAGCTTTATATTAAGTCTAGAATAAAGCACAGAAAAAAAATTATAGCTGCACTTAATAAGTAATCAAATATTCTATATGTACTTTATCTCAAGATGGACAGAACCAAAGAGATAAGGATATAAATTAAAACAAAATATGTTGGTTAAACATGCAAAGGATTATTGGCGAATAAAAATTAGTCTCAAGGGACTAAAGTATTAAAAGAAATTTTACCCTGGAAAATTAGAGGCAGAATTATAGTCCTTTGAGGATGTTTAAAAAGATGAAGTCTTCACGGAAGACAAAGATATATTAAATTGACCTTGATGTACATTCCAGATCTAGAATTCAGAGTGTCAAATATTTGAATTTGATTGCTATTGCATATAGCTGGATTTCAAACTAAAAATAAGAAATATGTACTTCAGTGAGTGCTTGCAAGAATGTCATATCTAAATGACTATAGGAACCAATGGCTAAATATTAAGTGTCTATTTTTTTACCCACTTTTTATATAAAATAGAAAAATAATAAGCCTTCTTTGGCTGTTTTTAAAGGGCAGCAAGTTTGTTAACGATGTATCAAAGCGGATTCACTTCTAGTTTGTCCCACTTACACACTCTAAGTCCCATAGAGAGTTCTCTCGAAAAATATAGAAATTTAACCAGTGTCTATCATTCTGAACTCCAAAGCATGTGCATTACCTGTTTTTAAGACCAAAGCATCTTCTCTCTGTATGTTTCAGGGATTAATCATTAGTAATTTTGGAAGCACATGCTACAAAGCGAAAAGAATCACCTCCTTTTTGTTAGCGTTGATGATACTCTATAATGTCCCAATGGGAACTTCCTATCATTGGCATTGCCTTGTGACAATTTTCCATCTAACATGTGCTTTTGAAAACTAATGTTTATTCAGCCCAACACAGATGTACTTTATAGACTAGCAATGAGTAAGAATGTAATTTACTTCAAAAGAACAAAGATAAGAAACCCATTACTAAAACGAGAGGCCCGGTGCATGAAAATCCATGCACTAGAAGAGGGGGTCCCTCAGGCTTACCTGCCCCTTCTCACAGTCCGGGAGCCGTCAGGGACAGGAGGTGACACAGCAATGGGGAAGGCAACGCCCCCATCACACCTCTGCTGCTGCCACTGCTGGCAGCACAAGCCTAGGCCGGTCCTGGTTACCTGAGCCTCAGGGGGCCTAAGCAGCTGGGCAACTACCATCCAAGACTTGCTTGCACCTCAGGGCGACCCTGGGTGGCTGGGGGCTGAGGGTGGGTTCAGCTGCACCATGTGCCTGCCACTCCTGCCCCCCCCCCCAACACTGGCTGAAAGGACTGTGGGACTCCAACAGCAGCCTGAAGGCGGGTCCGGCAGCACTGCATACCTGCCACCCCCTAGCAGGGATAAAAGGACTGGCGGACTCTGGTGTGGCTGAGGGACTGGGCACCATCATCTTGTGGCTATGGGTGCGACCATTTTTGTGATGGTGTGACGGCCAATTTCAATACAGTGGTACCTGGAGATATGAGTGCCCTAACATAGGAGATTTTTTAGATACGAGCCATCGAGCAAGCGATTTTTGCTTTGAAATATGAGAAACATTTGAGATAGGAGTAATCTCGCGGATAGGGCCGGCTGCACACGACCTACCAATTTACCGAGACTCAAGCGTCTCACAGTTTCCCACGCCTCAAGGTTATGGAACGAATTAAACTCATATCTTGAGGTACCACTGTATTCCCTCTTTATTAGATAGGATATTATTATACAAGAGAGTATTGAACTAAATTCTAAAGTTGTTTCATGATTGATATTTAAGACATTCCAAATAGAAGTAAATATAACCTAGAAACATCAGCTAAGAGTTTATAAAGAAAATAATATCTGTTTGGTCCTAGAAAGATAATGGCAATGATGGTGATTAGTATGAACTGAGCACATATCTATGCCAGGCGCTGTCTTTTGCATATGTTATCTCATTGAGTCTTCACAGAATCTTACAAGGTAGGAATAGGATTATCTTTATTTTATGGACTAGGAAAATGAGGTAAGAAAGATTAAGTGATTTGTCAAGCGAAGGTAGGATTCTAACTCTGCCAGACTTTTTTATATTTCTATTCTGATCTTCTGTCCTGCTTCAAATAATCAAATATTTATTTTAAAATATATTTTTATTGATTTTTTACAGAGAGGAAGAAAAAGGGATAGAAAGTTAGAAACATCGATGAGAGAGACATCGATCAGCTGCCTCCTGCACGGCCTCCTGGGGATGTGCCCTTAACCAATGTACATGCCCCTGCCCGGTATTGAACCTGGGACCCTTCAGTCCACAGGCCTTCTATCCACTGAGCCACACCGGTTTCGGCCAAATAATCAGATATTTTGAAAGCCTTATCCAAGATGATTTTCACACACTTGACTGCCTGGATTTCTCAGAATTGTCTTCTCTGATGGCTTGCTCCATACTCTACCCACTTGTTTGGACCGGACTAGTCCACCTTAGGCCTCTAATACTAAACTTTTGTTGAATCATGACTGCCAAGAGCTTTAGAATTGCCATAGAAAGTCTGACTGTCTCTCAGTACAGCCTGGGGAGCTTGTTAAAACTGCAGATTCATAGATTCCCAGTTCCTGAAATTGGTAGCGCAGAAAAATAATTCTCACATTAGTTTCTAAAAGAGCATTTGAGACAAATAACATGTGCCTTATCCATTGATCAGTTGTCCAAAGACTTAACCAATTCCAGTGACAAAATCTTTCTCAATTTACAGAATCTCTGAGGTCATTCTATTATTTACTAAATGAGTAATATTTAATAAAGTTGACTATGAGTCAGATACTAGGCCAATTTATGACTTAAAATTAAAAAAAAAAGATGGGACTTTCTTTAAGAAGCTCATTTTTGACATAGAGAGATAAGGCAAAAAGCACTGTACAGTAGGTATCAAAATCAGATTTTCCTTGTGTTGAGTGAGAGTGCAGAAGTGGGAGATTATAATTTCCTGGCTTTCTCTACTTTCTCTGGCTTTTCTTTTTGGTGCTCCTTTCCATGCAGACTATGGGAAGTTTTATCCACATCATTTCATTTAATCTTCACAATAATCCCAATGAGACAAATCTGAGGTATTTCAACGATAAAGAAATTGGGACTCAAGCGGATTTAAAAATTGTTGAAACATATACCCTATTTTCTGGCATATAAAATGACTTTTGAGATTTTCCTGGATTAAAAAGTCATCTTATACACTGGAAAATACAGTACACCTAAAAAACAGAAAGAGATATCAAAACCACAGCTATGTATCCCAAAGTACAAAAGTATAATCAGCCGGGACCGGTTTGGCTCAGTGGATAGAGCGTCAGCTTGCGGACTGAAAGGTCCCAGGTTCGATTCCGGTTGGGGGCATGTACCTTGTTTGCGGGCACATCTCCACTGTGGGGCATGCAGGAGGCGGCTGATCGATGTCTCTCTCTCATCGATGTTTCTGACTTTCTATCTCTCTCTCCCTTCCTCTCTGTGAAAAATCAATAAAATATATTTAAAAAATATATAATCAGCTTTAGTCAGTTTGGCTCAGTGGATAGAGCATTGGACTGCAGACCAGAGGGTCCTGGGTTCTATTCCAGTCAAGCACATGTACCTCTGCTGCAGGATCCTCCCGGGCCAGGGCCTGGTCCTGGCCACTGGGCATGCGGGAGGCATATTTCTCTCTGTCCCTCTCTCTTCCACTCTCTAAAAACCAATGGAAAACATCCTAGGTAAATTGCCAACAATTTTAAAGACATTTATCTCAGAAAATGAATATTGTAGTCAATCCTTGGCATAAAAAAATCGCTTGCATTTTTAGCTCTTAGCCTATTTCTTTTTTAAAAATATATTTTATTAATTTTTTTACAGAGAGGAGAGGAGAGGGTTAGAGAGTTAGAAACATCGATGAGAGAGAGAGACATCGATCAGCCACCTCCTGCACGCACCCTACTGGGGATGTGCCCGCAACCAAGGTACACGCCCTTCAACAGAATTGAACCTGGGACCTTTCAGTCCACAGGACAATGCTCTACCCACTAAGCCAAACTGGTTTCGGCTCTTAGCCTATGCCTCCTAAGTAATACATTCAGTCAACCTGAACAGTTCATGTCTTGCTCAGCAAACAATGAGTTATTTTACAACTAGAGGCCCAGTGCTCGAAATTCATGCATGGGTAGGGTTCTTAGGCCTGGCCAACAATCAGAGCTGATCAGGGCCTTCCTTCCCCCGGCTACCAACTACCAGCTGGAGACTTCCCTTCATTCTGCACTGCCCCCTGGTGGTCAGCACACATCATAGCACATGGTCAAACTCCCGGTAGGTAGAACTCCTGACGGACAATTTGCATATTAGTCTTTTGTTATATAGGATGGCTATCAACAATTCAATGTCAGACACAGCCCTTTCCACGTTGTGGGCTCCCGTTTTCTTTGGCCCCTGTGAGGAGTTAAACCATAATTCATGTTCAATTCCAAGGGAGCCATTTTGGTTTCTCTCATTAGAACCTGTGCCCACACTTTTTGCAAGCTGCTGTTCATAAAGCATTTTGTGGTGGCTAAAGAAAATGAAATTACAGATGAATAGGCTAGACTGAAATTGTTCCACATTCAAACTAATCTTTCTTCTAAAATGTAACATATTTCATGTGAGGCACTAACAAATCTTGTTCATCAGTGTTAAGGTTGGAACCATGATTTAAATTAATTTTTCAGCAGGGTGTACTTTGAAAAAAAATTGTAAGTTCAATGGATTAAATAGATGAACACATTTAAAAGTAAGTTTATGAGAATGAAGTTATATAGCTTTATGAGAGCAAATGTAACATAACAAATTACCATTTAGAACTATCATTTCATCGTTAGAATTTGAGTTAAGGTTTTAAATAGAGGAACATTAAATTTGAAATCAAAACATTTAAACATTCTACTTGATGAGGAGTAGAGAGAAGACAGTTTTGAGAGCTGAAATGTAAGTGTTGAATTATTGATTCTGTGTATGGCTTTCAATTCTCCACCTATCACTATTTTATTTATTAATTTTGTTCCTTATAATAATTTTTCCCTTATCAGGTTATTTCTCTCAGAAATTCAAGAATAAAAATACTCACTATTGGTATCTAATATCTGAACTATATAATATGAAACATATATGAACAGGTAGATAATCAGAAAATATTTAAATGTTTTTATTTGTATAATAGTGTATGTTTTCTTTCTAAAAAACCTAGTCTTACACAGAAAAAAAAAATGCCTGTTTGAAGCATTCTGAAGTCTTATCAAATTGTCCCCAAAGAAATGCTTCAATCAAAAGTGCACATGATAAATGCTCACAAGATATTTCTCAGAATTAGTCTAATGGGTCTTTTTTTAAAGAGTTTTAATGCTTTAAGTATCAAAAAATGAGATTTTTTTTTCATGTTCCCTTGTAGATTACTTCAAAAAACTGTGGTTCAAATAATTCTCCTTTGTTTAGAAATTTAGGTATGAATATTTTCTAATTGTTTTCAGTTTCTCCAGGTTTTATTTTTATTATCTGTAGATAAAGTAATGAAATCCTATTTTTACCTTAAACCACCAAACCAATAGTTTATTTAAAGGAATTTGAAAGATAAATACTTTGGAGTAAAAAGAACCATGGTTAGAGCTGCTGGGGTTAAAACATGACCAAATAGAATGGAAGCCTAATCTGAGAACCTTTTTTTTCTTTTTATTTTATGTTTTTATCACCATTTTTCTTCCCCCTACCTCTACCCCGCCTCCCCCCCCCCCATATTCTCCACTTCCACCCACCTTTCCTATTCCCCAACAATGACCATACTGTTTTCCAGACCTTAGGTTTGGGATAAAGATAAGGCAAAAACTTAAAACACAACTATTAGACACAGAATGATCACATACAATGTCCCAAGTACTATAAAAATTTTCTATCAGATTGTAAGAAAACAGGAGGACTTTGTGGAGAAGGTGGCATTTAATTTTTAAAAAAATTATTTTATAGAAAATAGAATTTGGAAAAATGGATCACAGGTGAAGACTATTATCCAGTAGGATAGAGTATCAATAAGGATCAAAGGGAAATTTTTTTTCTTTAAAACACATATTTAAAGGGAATCAAGGCATTCATTTCTTCTATAGTGTTCTGTATACTTACCATACAAGGCATTTGTCACAATATCTGGTGGGTATTTCCTGTTTTTGTTTTCTGTTTCTTTGTCCTTATAAGACTAAGTGTTGCTCAAAAATAGAAACTTTATGCCCAGCTGGTGTGGCTCAGTGGTTGAGTGTCAAACCAAGAACCAAGATGTCACTGGTTTGATTCCCGATCAGGGTGCATACCTGGGCTATAGGCTAAGATTCCCAGTTGGGGGAGTTCAAGAGGCAGTTGATGAATCTCTCATATCAATGTTTCTATCTCTCTAGTCCTCTCCCTACCTCTTCCTCTAAAATCAATAAAAACATTAAAAAATAGACACTTGATTTTTATCATCTATATTTCTCTAAAATCTATCACAATATTTAGAATATAAGATGCTCTGTTGTTGAATTAGAAAGCAAATAAATGAACATTTTAATCCAACTAAAATGTAAGAATGAAATGGGTGATACAGCTAAAAAGAAAAGGTAGAGTGAAAATATTTAGAAGAGGGAAGGAAACAGGTACTGAGTGATTCTGAATAAGAAATTAATGTAAATTAACTATGCTCTGGGAATAATAATCAGAGTGAATCAAGTAGATTTCCCTGAAGTGGAGACAGTGTGGAGAAAGAATCCAGTTTGAAAGTATAAATAATAATTTAGGTCAGAATTAAGTTAGTAACTGTGAACATGGGGTTGGAGCGGAGACATGACAGATTTAACAGACATGCACAAAGAGTTCTTCCTGTCTCCTTTGTCCCATAGAAAGCAAAGACCTGCCTTTTGCTGGCTCAACAACATAAAAACCTAAACCAATGCTAGCATGCCCGGTATGTTCCACCCTCATGAGAGAGTAAGAGCTAGTAAGAGTCTCTATTCCCGGGAGAGGGTTAGTCCTTTGAACATGAGCATCTAGCTCTACCATCCAATGATCTACTTCTGGGGCCAACTACCTGGTTACCCTGCCTCCTGGGCCCAATGCCCACTTCAGTTTCCCGACAAGTGAGCAGCGTGGCCTACGCACCGTCTAGGAAAGAGGGGGGCTGATTACAGACTATGTTTCCTGCCAGACAAATTCCCCAGGAAATCATTGTTCGCATAGTCTTTTAATATCCTTCCTGATACAGTACTCAGAGACCCACGTGACACCATTGAATACGGCAATGTCAGAGCATTCGAATTGAACCCATGTTGCAGTCCAGAACAGAGACGAGGTCACTATGAACCTTGACCCGATGAGTCAGAAAAATGTATTGTTCCAGATTTTGCTTCTCTTCTACTGTAAACTTCCCTATGCCACGTGAAAAGGCCATCTCCTCTATAATTAATAAAACTCAGCGACTGAGTGTCTCACAGTGAAAAGTGATCTAAGATTTTGAGCTTTCCAAACTGAAAATTGACAGTTTCCTAAACAAAACAGAGATAACGAGGAAAATGCTCTAAGTTTTGATCTGAGACTTCATATACAGTGGTACCTTGAGATACGAGTTTAATTCGTTCTGTAACCTTGAGGCGTGGGAAACTATGAGACGCTCGAGTCCCGAGTGAACTGGTGGGTCGTGTGCAGCCGGCCAATCTGTGTGATTACTCGTATCTCAACTGTTGCTCGTATTTCAAAGCAAAAATAGCTTGCTCAATGGCTCATATCTCAAAAATCTCATATGTTAGGGCACTCGTATCTCAAGGTACCACTGTACTTGAGATATTAGTAGCACAATTAGATCAAGTTGTAGAAGAATGTCTGGAGCTTAGAAGTATAAAGATACATATTTTTAATTAAGTAATAAAAATGCAGAGAGTTAATTGATCCATACTGCTGATAATTGAATAGACACCACAAGGGGAAGAGTCCATAAAGAAATAAAGTGAAGAGGGAAAATATCGTGGTCAAAATAGGGGGAAGCTGGGAGAATACAGACTGAATGGAAGCTAAGAGAGAAATTCATAAAGAACCTATTACCTCAATCAAATTCCCCAAACCAGTCAAAGTTGGGGATTAATTTGGTGATGCCCAGAGCTTAAGAGGGAGAGTTTTCAGGAACCTGATAGGAGGGAAACCAAGAAGTGAAGAAGTGAGTGAAAGGCAGCCAATAGAGTCAGGAGTCTGAATAAGTTCTCTACAAACTTACATATTGAATGAAAAGAAGAAGAAAAAAGGTGTAATTTGAAAAGTAACTGTATCTGAAGGAACTTTTTCTTCTTTAGAACAGGAAAATCTTGAACCTTCCTGCAGGCAGAAGAGAAACTAGAAAAGCGTCAGGAAAACTGACGGAGCAAAGGTGCAAAGAAGGTCAGAAGCAAAGATTTGTAATCACCTTTTCCAAGACAGCAACAAATCAAAGAAGGCAGGCCAAGATTCCAAAAGATTTAAATTAATTAGAAGTAAAGCAGAGAGCTCAGGTCAGAGGATAATGAATCAGAGAAATATAAAAAGAACATTCAATTTTACCAGCCCAGGCAATTAGGAGCAATTAGGGTCATCTTTTAAATCTTCATTTGGATATTTTATTATTCCAAGTAACAAAAGAATGGGCTTTTATAAGCCAAGATGCAACCAAGGAGTATATTGTCTTGTCACAGGGAATGGAAAAGTTAGGTGGATTTAGAGCACCATAATGCTTTTGTGCAAGTCTTTTTAAAAAATTTTTAATTAATTTTTATACATATCTCCCCATTGCCCCCTCCCTCCCAGGCATACCCCAACCCCCAAGTATCTATGTTCATTGGTTATGCTTATATGCATGCGTACAAGTCCTTTGATTGATCTCTTATCTACCTCACCTCTCCCTAATCTTCCTGCTGTAATTTCACAGTCTGTTTGATGCTTTACTGCCTCTGTATCCTTTTGTTCATCAGTTTATCATGTTCTTTATTATCCACCAATGAGTGAGATCATGTGGTGCTTCTCCTTCATAGACTGGCTTATTTCACTAAGCTCTCCAGTTCCATCCAGGTTGCTGCAAATGATAAGAACTCCTTCTTTTTAATGGCAGCATAGAATTCCATTGTGTAGATGTACCATAGTTTTCTGATCCACTCATCTGCTGATGGGCACCTAGGCTATTTCCAAATTGTAGCTGTTGTAAATTGTGCTGCTATGAACATAGGGGTGCATAAATCCTTTCTGATTGGTGTTTGTGATTTCTTAGGATAAATTCCTAAGAGTGTGCAATTCTCTAGAATGATGCTCTGGACTCCTGATGAGGTGTATCTTACCATTAGCTTCCCCAGAAGACGTAGTCTCCCACCATCACCACAAAGACCTCACACCTGGACAGCTGTGTGTGCAATTTGAGTTCCCTGTTCCAGGGAAGGAAGTTCAACCCAGAAATCAATCAGAAGGATCCAAGGATTACACTGAACTGACCAGTCTGCTCTGGTGTCTTGAAAAGCGCATTAACATCTGAGACTTAAGCAGCGAGTTAGCAGAACCCTTTAATGCAGTGGTTCTCAACCTGTGGGTCGCGACCCCTTTGGGGGTCGAATGACCCTTTCACAGGGGTCGCCTAAGACCATTGGAAAACACCTATTTCCATGGTCTTAGGAACCAACACACCACTCCTTGGTGTAGCAATGTAGTTTACTGTTGTCATATGAAAACTGTTACCCATGCTACACCACAACTCAAGACAAAATTTCATTTATTTGTAATTAGAAATAAATATTTCACAATATATAATTACATATTGTTTTGTGATTAATCACTATTTGTAACAATGAAAATATATCCTGCATGTCAGATAGTTACATGACAGTTCATAACAGTAGCAAAATTACAGTGATGAAGTAGCAATGGAAATAATTTTATAGTTGGGGTCACCACCACATGAGGAGCTGTCTTAAAGGGCTGCGACATTAGGAAGGTTGAGAACCACTGCTTTAATGCATTGAATTAAATTTTGTGCCCAACTGTGTTGTGCACCAATAATGGATTGCCTCATTTTCATTAGTAAAGGGGGAACCCTTAAGTGCTTCAAATTAATCTGTGGGTTTTCTATTTGTTTGTTTGTTTTTAACTGTACGCTTTGCTCAGTCTTTGTGGAGCCCAAGGCAGCTCCTTCTGTTATTTTCATTAAATTTTTGTGAGCGCTCAAATGAAAATGGTAGCATTTCTTAGAATTTTAAGAGAAAAAAAAATACAACTTGTTTCCCCCAGAAAGCCAATGTGACTACAATGAGAAACAGGAGAATGCGCCCCAGGAGCCCAGAGAGTCTGCTTGTGAGGCCCGCGGGGTCTCCCCTTGGACTTGTGGTCATTTTCTTTTCCAAGCCAATCCCAAGTTCCTCCAAATAAGCCATTAATTAATTTTCAAAATCTTCTTATTGTGTGTTCCAGTTAAAAAGCTAGCCTCCACTACTTCAGGTCCAATGAATGTCATTCTACTTTTCAAAAGAAGGAAATCTGTCAAAACCGGTTTAGCTCAATGGATAGAGCGTTGGCCTGCGGACTGAAAGGTCCAGGTTCAATTCTGGTCAAGGGCACGTACCTTGGTTGTGGGCACATCCCTAGTAGGGGGTGTGCAAGTGGCAGCTGATTGATGTTTCTAGCTCTTTTAGCTCTCTCCTTTCCTCTCTGTGAAAAAAAAAATCAATGAAATATATATTTTAAAAAATAAAATAAAAAGAAGGAAATCCACTTTTGGCTTTCGACTCAGAAAGACCATAGGTGTGACTTCTTCAGGCATCACTAATCCACGTTCGTCTGACATGAGCCACCTTCACCTGCCCCCAAAGTTCTCTCCCAATTAAATCAAAGTCAGATAGCTAAGGTGCACAGGTAGGAAGTCAGTGCCACCATGTCTGCCCTGGCCCCCAAGATCCCTTCCCTGAGTCTGTGTCCAAAAGAGGTTGTTGATGACATCACCAAAGCAACCGGTGATTGGAAGGGTCCAAGGATTACAGGGAACGGACCATTCAGAGCAGATAGGCCCAGAAGAAAGGGCATTATAAAAAAAAAAAAGCTTTCTGAAATATATTTTTGTATTATTAAAAGAATCCTTCAACACACTGCACCATAGTTTCTTTTGGAGAACACACTATGAAAATATTTTTGTAGATTCAATGTGAGAATTATTTGCTCTTCTGAGTAACTTCTTTGTTCTTATTGTATCGATACTTTGAGATAGTTAACCAATCGTAGTTCATAGGTCTGTCAGAAAGCTTAAGGTGTAACCATTTCCCTCCATTAGAAATCATATAGCATCTTACAGCATATGCTTTGCTTACTACTCACACTCTTAGCTCCTTCTTATATTTCTCATCTTCATTCTACCATATTTTCCATCTCCCTTTTTTTGTTCTTATTTGTATGCATCTTGCTAACTGCCTTACATCATTTTAGATCAAGGCAAAATAAAAGAAAAAAATATTTAAATTAATGAATTTTAATTCACCTATATGTTGGTTAAAGAAAACCCATCTGAGTTAGGCCTAATTTAATTTAACTTACCCATGGTGTCTAAGATGGCCATTAGAAAGATAGTTTAAGCATGCACTTTTCCAGCACTTAAGAGAGTCTACTAGGAATATAATATGGACATCTCATAATCTGAAAGGAGAAATAAGACTAAAAAATACAAACCACTGTCATTTAAAAAGTCGTTAGGATCCAATTTTGCAAGGCCTTTTAGGTATTTCTTTTTAAAAAATATATATTTTATTGATTTTTTACAGAGAGGAAGGAAGAGAGATAGAAAGTCAGAAACATCGATGAGAGAGAGACATCGGTCAGCCGCCTCCTGCACGAACCCACTGGGGATGTGCCCGCAACCAAGTACATGCCCTTGACCGGAATTGAACCTGGGACCCTTCAGTCCACTGGCCGACGCTCTATCCACTGAGCCAAACCAGTTTCGGCCTTATAGGTATTCTTTAGGGAGAACAGACTAAGTGTCTTCCCCAGGAATGTAGTATGAATTATAGATGCAGTATATCCTAATCTAGTTATTTAGGATCCAAAAAGATTCAAACTATAGTTATACCATTCTAGAAGCATGTAAAAGGCATGCTCCATCCCGGTTGAAAGGCACTGGGAAGCATCTTCATACAGAGGCTTCTCCTGAGGTAAACAGAAGACAGTCCCCAGCAGCGGCCAGCTTTTAAACAACTTCTGAAGTAATTCAAATAAGAGGGACATTCCAAAGATGATATTACAAAACAGCTTTCTCTTTGCCTTGTTCATTTCTTCAGAACTCAGCTCACTAGGAGAAAGTAATAACTTCCCAAAGTGATGCAAAAATCTGTAATAAGGCCACAACTTTAATTTTTTAAAATATATTTTATTGATTTTTTACAGAGAGGAAGGGAGAGAGATAGAAAGTCAGAAACATCAATGAGAGACATTGATCAGCTGCCTCCTGCAAGCCCCCTACTGGAGTTGTGCTGCAAGCAAGGTACATGCCCCGGACAGGAATCAAACCTGGGACCTTTCAGTCCGCAGTCCGATGCTCTATCCACTGAGCCAAACCGGTCTCGGCCACAAGTTTAAATTTTAAAATCCCAGTGAACACATCCAAGATGCGAGGCATTAACAATTCCCAGTGCTGGCTTTATTGGAAATGAAATTTCCCAGCCTAAAGCGCTGTGGGGGAGGGGCCATTCTCCTTTCCCCATCCCTCATGCCAAAGATGCTTCTCCCTGACATAATAAAGATGCAGTCATCATCTCGAGTTGGCAGCATGTGCCATGCCATGTAATTTCCATGACATGCCACAAAATGTAGACAAATGTGCCTTGGAATTATTATTTTTCAGCTGCATAGACTGTTATAACTTGATCACATAAGTTGTTGGTATGATCTTGCCATTTTATTTTCTATTTTTTTAAATATATTTTATTGATTTTTTACAGAGAGGAAGGGAGAGGGATAGAAAGTCAGAAGCATCGACGAGAGACATTGATCAGCTGCCTTCTACACGCCCCCTACTGGAGTTGTGCCCACAAGCAAGGTACATGCCCCCAGCCAGAATCGAACCTGGGAGCTTTCAGTCCGCAGCCCGATGCTCTGTCCACTGAGCCAAACTGGTCTCGGCTGATCTTGCCATTTTAGCTGTTGTATTACTATAACATGTTCTCTAGGGCACAGACATTCATTTCAGTCCAGCAAACATTGGTTCTTACCACGAACCAGACGTTCTGAGAGGTGATGGTGAAACAAAGACAGAAAATGTACTGTCTTCTAAGAACTTCCATACATGGGACCAAAAGACCACACTTCTCAGCAGGGTATCAAGAGAACACTGATCAGCATCAGGCCTAACGGGAATCAGAAGCATCCAGAGAGGAGAGTAACTGCAAAGAACTCAGGTGGACGCCATATTGTTGAGCCCCTCTACCTTCTTGGCACCTTGCTGGGGATACCAACATGGAGAAGACAAAGATAACTGTTGCCAAAAGGAACACAGAGAGGAGTCTGATAACGGATGTGAACACAAGAAAACATGGAAACCCCCGGGCAAAGTGTGTCCCACAGTTTAAGGTATGAGTGATGGAGAGGTCCAGAGAACCCAATGGTAGGAGTGCACATCTCTCTCTCTCATTCTCTAGAAGAGAGACTGAAGCTAATATCAATGCACCCAACTTCCTTGCAAGGGCATTAGAAAAAAACAGGTAGAATGGAATTAATTTCTTCTAGGCCTGACTCTCATTCAGCCCATAACTTAAATTCTAGTCATTATCAGCTGATTTTCTTTTATCTCAATAAGTCAATAGTTACCTTTTGAGTGGTCAACATTCCAGGCATACACTGGCCATTGTAGATCTTTGGATTATTTTCTACATTTCAGTATATGCCAGTATAAAAATATCAAATATCATGAAGAGTTGATAAACTTCTAAAATAAACTTTTTAAATTATAGTCCATGTGGAAAAAGGACAGAAAAAAAAATATTGGAAGCTAAACCTTTAAATATATTGAAAATATTTTTAAAAAATGTTTCTGATAAGTTTTAAATTAGTTGTTCCCAAAGTTATCATGCATATAAATCAAATGAAGAACTTTTTAAAAAATATTTTTTAAAGCCCATGCAGACTTCTTATATTATAATTTGCATAGGGAGGACTGGGAATTTAAGTTTTACAAAACCCTATAAATGATTCTGGGGTATAGCGAGGTCTGGAAGCTGCGATGTAAATAATGCTACCTGCTAGTGCTAAAACATGAGTTTCAAGAAGAAATAAACAATCTGTTCTAAGTTCTATGTCTCACTGAATATATAGTGAGGAGAAAAAGAATGATCTAACATAAGGAAATACATAGGTCATGTAAATAAAAAACAGGTTCACCCTGCCCTGGTTGGTGTTACTCTGTGGTTAGAGTTTCAGTCCAAGTACCAAAGAGTCTCGGGTTCGATTCCAGGGCATGCATCTGTTTGTAGTTTCCATCCCCAACCCCAGTTGGGGAAAGTGCTGGAGGCAACTAATCGATGTGTCTCTCTCACATCGATATTTCTCTGATACATTCTCTCTTTATCTCTTTCTTTTTCTCTCTCACTCCTCTTTCCTCAGTCCCTTCTACTCTCTAAAAACCAGTGGGAAAAAATATCCTGGGGTGAAGATTAAAAACAAACAAACAGGATTGCCCTAACGAGAGCTTGGATATAATAGCTGTTATTAAAAATATAATCCAGCTGAAACCGGTTTGGCTCAGTGGATAGAGCATAGGCCTGTGGACTGAAGGGTCCCAGGTTCAATTCTGGTCTAGGGCATGTACCTTGGTTGAGGGCACATCCCCAGTAGGGGGTGTGCAGGAGGCAGCTGATCGATGTTTCTCCCTCATCGATGTTCCGAACTCTGTCCTTTTCCCTTCCTCTCTGTAAAAAAACAAAACAAAAAAAACACCTCAATAAAAATATCATATATATATTCCAGTGCAGACGAATGTGAAGATATAATAGAACATAATGAAATAGGTAGAACTGATATAGGAAAAAGTTCAAAAGATAGGAGTTAGGAAAGAGTGCTCTTTCAATAGTGAATGTTCATATTATTGCATCCAAATGAAAAATGAAATTGTACTTTACATATACAGCATTATTTTTACTTAACAATATGGCATACTCATATTTCTACTTAATTCATATACTTCCCCCATTATCCTTAAGGTTGTAATACTATTATCACTTCATCATGTACCGAAGTACCATGACCTACCTGATTCCAGAAGCCAATAGAAAAACAAAAAAAAGCCTAAGAGCAAGGAAATCACCCACAGACTTTTTATGGCTAAAAAGCTTATAAAATAATGACTCAAGCTCCTTAGGAATTTCTAGTAAATATTGAAAAAATGATGAAATACCATTTCTCATCAAGCAGATTGCCCAAACAAATTCAAAATTACCTATAATATCTCATTTGGGCCAGGGTTTACGAAATTGAAAATACTCAAATGATGTTGGTTGAAATGTAAATTGAAACACAAGAACTAAACCTTGTTCTTGTTATTTTTGTTGTTGTTGTTGTTAAGGGAACTATGGAGTTGCTATAAATATTCAAAATTTCAGTCCTAAGAATTAACCATTTTTACACACATGTATAAAGATGACCACAGATCTTCACTGTAGCAGTGAAATCAGCTATACATAGACATAGCACTGCTAGGGGGACACAGAGAGGTAATCTGCAGGAAAAGGACGAATTTGTTATTAAATTTGTTATTCAATTCTAGATCCCATGTAAACAGACACCAGCATCTTAAGCCAGACCTCAAGTGCCACCTTCCTCACCAAACTTATATTTTAGCTCCTACATAAAATACACCAGTTGATATTGTAAACACAGCGTAGTCCTTAACTTGTGCATCACGGCTTAATCTTTCAGATGGTTCCCATTTTATATAAATACTAGAGGCCTGATGCACAAAATTCATGCACAGAGGTTCGGGGGGGCGGGGCGGTATCCTTCAGCCCACCCTGCTCCCTCTCCAATCTGGAACCCCTTGAGAGATGTCTGACTGCCTGTTTAGGCCGGATCCAGAGTAATCCATTCATCAGTTGCTCTGAATCTGCTGGCCAGTCCTAGTAAGCCTCCTGTTCCATCATGAAGATAATCCAAAAATGGTCACTTAGTGAATTTAATCTATATATAAAGCCAAAGACTATCTCCCACATCAGTGAAGCTGCTCTGAGTTCTTGTTAGATTTTTCAGAACCAAAGAGAAACTAAATGAGAATTGTCATAGAAATATAGTGCCAAAATCAAGTGCTGGACGTGATGATATTTAAACCAGACTTTCTAAACAGGAATACAGTGGGAGAGACAACTGTGAATTATATATATTATTCATTTCAGTTTCAATGAGTTGCCAACAATAGCACAATATTAATATAGATTTCTCTTGCGTGAAGTCTCCAGGAAATACACAGGGACTGAAGTTAAATGGATCCACATTTCTTGTAATATTTTAGGTATGATGATATTAATTTATAAGAGCTTATACGCATGCCAGGAAGACTGCTTCCATTGTCCTGTGGTCATTTATATGTAAGATAGATGAAATGAACTCTTGTCTAGGAGCACAAATTTAATATTCAAAGACCAAATTAAAAAAATCCAGGACTCATGGCAGACTAACACATTTAAATGTTAGAGCTATTAAATATTAATGTCAATCCCTTTTTAAACTTAAATTTTATTAAACTTTAGAGTTTACAAAAGGAATTCACATTTTTCATATTTCATTTAAGCCACACTAAACTCTAAGATGCTTACATGAAGATTTCATCATGTACATTTTATAGCTCATCAAAAACGTGATTCACATAAGGGTTGAGCCGCAAGATTTTAAGCTCCATATTTCAGTTTAGACACTACCCAGGTGTCTGCAAACCTACCAGACAGCCTGCTAAGTCCTACAGAATCAAACAGGAACATGACTGGATTCTGCTGAGATCTGATGAGGGAGACAGATGATTAAATAATGTCAATCAAATGTAATAAATACCGGATGGAAGTGACTATACCTACTAAGTGGCAGAGCAAGGAATTGAACATAGATCTCTGCGTCTAAGTCCTATGTCATTATGTAGGTACATGAACTATATTATCTACTGGTTAGCCATTGTTTTGTTTGAACGTCTGGTATAACTTATGTTCTTAAAAACAAATGGATAGACTCATATGGTAGAGATATCCTTTCCCAAGGAAGATTTCATATTAACAATAAGAAAAATTAAAAGCTGTTTCTCTGTAAGATTCTTACAATCACAAAGTCAAGATAGGGTTACCAACCATCCAGGGTTTCTCACAGGTGTGGGATTTACCAGGACATTGGACTTTCAATGATAAAATCCAGAAAATCCTGGACAAACAAGGATAGTTGGCCAACTTATGTCAGTGTTAGGAAATCATAAAACAAATTTGTAATCCCAAGCATCAATTTTTGTTAGGCTCAATCCCATTAGGTTAGATCTATTTATCTCTGGATTTGATTGTAATCTAAAAACCAACAGGAGCCGAAACCAGTTTGGCTCAGGGGATAGAGTGTTGGCCTTCGGACTGAAAGGTCCCAGGTTTGATTCCGGTCAAGGGCATGTACCTTGGTTGCAGGCACATCTCCAGTGTGGGGCGTGCAAGAGGCAGTTGATCGATGTCTCTCTCTCATCGATGTTTCTAGCTTCTCTGTCCCTCTCCCTTCCTCTTTGTAAAAAAAAATCAATAAAATATATTAAAAACCAACAGGAAAGAGGAAGCCAAATAATAGCATTATCTTAAATTTGTGGAACAGTGAAAATTTATAAAAATTGGTCACAATCTTTATAAATTAGCCCATGTGTGGCTCATGACATTGACAAAGACAAGTATCTTTGTTCCTATTTTAGACATAGAGGAGCAGACTCAGAGATAAGAAACTGAGTCAAGGTCACAAAACTCCGAAGTGCTAGGGAAAAAACAAAAAACAAAAAAATCCCACAAAGAATGAAAAAAAACACACACCTAGAATCCAAGATCATGCAGGGATCCTAGATTACTTCAATCTCTGGCAATAAAAAGAAAAAAAATGCAAATATATAGCAGCCTACATCACCCAGTCAGAAACATTATTCATGAGGGATTAGTTCATTACAATTGTATTTTTTTATATATATTTTATTGATTTTTTCCAGAGAGGAAGGGAGAGAGATAGAAAGTCAGAAACATCAATGAGGGAGAGACATCGATCAGCCGCCTCCTGCACGCCCCACAGTGGAGACGTGCTCGCAAGCAAGGTACATGCCCCCAACCGGAATCGAACCTGGGACCCTTCAGTCTGCAAGCCGACGCTCTATCGGTCTCGGCACGATTGTATTTAACATGTGACCAATCAATAGGATTACAAGTGACATAAACTCCAAGTCAAATGGAAGTCCCTAAGTTCTAGGAACCTTCTTAACCGCTGAAGGGCCTGGAACCAAAGGGTTTGTGCACACCTAGCTAGCTTCTCTGAAGTGCTTCATGTGATCACCGTCTGACTACATGTATGGTGTCATCGCAGGAGTGATAAATCTCAATCCCAGGGGGGCACTTGGGAAATCCCAGGCACTCTCTAGGTATTTGACAGTTAGGCTTACATTTATGTTCATCAGATCAGAATCTCAGTCCCCGTGCCTTATGGTTCTCAGGCTGAAGACTTCCAGTTACCAGTCCTCCCTGGAATGGATGAGTCAGTTATTATTTCTGCCCCCAAGGTTTCTGGGTGAAAGTCACATTTGCCACTCAGTCGAGGGCTCTGGGTGGCACAGTGTGTACTAATTTCTGATGCTTTATTAGCCTTCCCCATTCTTATCTGATCTCTCTAAAGTTCCTTTCAGGCAAACCAAACACAAACCCACACTTCTGTGGTATTTTCCAGAAAAACTCACAGGATAAATGCTGCCATGCAAAAGTTCACGCGCACCGATGGGTTTTGAAGAATGGTAACAATGAAATACCTCAAACTGAACCTTTCACACACTGAAATCCCTTTCGTTTCCTGTTACAAATGAATAGAGGTTTACGGTTAAAAAGGAAACTGTAAAACTTTAAGAACGTCTCTTTGTACTCATTGGATTTAACAAGTTGCTTAAGATTTCAGAAAAAGTATTGAAGACAAGCCATTCTGACTAATTTCTCTCTTCCTGCTAGGGAATATTTTCCTCTTGTAAAAATAACATAAAAATACCTAGCACCACGAAGATTTGCATACCTCATTGCAAAATGCCAAAGAGCATGTGTTTTGCTAAATCAAAAATCAATATGGTGCTTTGAAAAGTTTGCAGAGCTGTCTAGAGATTGATGAAATTTGAGGCTGGGAATGTACTTAAAGAGCAAATCAGCAGTTTGCATTCATTCGGTAAGTGTGACAGAGAGGTCAAGGATGTGAGTTGCCCACTCAGAAATCTATACTCCCCTTTCTAGAATACAGTAGGTTTTGTTCAGAGTTATCTTTCCAGGCAGTGAGTCCATTTCCCAGCACCCATTTGCATAAAGGCGTAGTCATGTGACTAGTTCAGACCAATAAAAGGTGAGCAAAATAATGTGTGTTACTTTGGAGCTTGGATTTTTTTAAAGAGGGCGGTGTGCCTTGTTCACGGTCTCTTCCACCTGCTGGACCATCCTGGATGATAGAGTCACAAGATAGAAGGATCCTGAATTCCTGAAGCAGTAGCACTCTCCATGCACTCATGACTAAAAGAAATTCTATAATATCAAGCCGCTGAAATTGTGCCTCATTTTTTTTTAGTAGCTACTATTATCATAATTGAATACTCTAGGCAACTAAATTTCTGTCAAAAACATCCATTTTTTTGTTGTTGTTTTTCTAGAAAGAAAAATATAATGTTTGGAAAAGCCACATCAACCCTTAAGTTTTTAATTAATTAAGTATAGGCACAATTAGGCCTCACCTGCTCCTTGTGTTTAACAATGCTGCCTGCTGCTCTGATAGCAGTGGCTATTTCTACTTGTCTTCGGATTTCAATTCAAATCTCGCTTCTTCAGAGAAGTCGTCTTTATCTCCCATCTAATTCCATCCCCCTTCTTAGTGGCAACCATAGTACCATGTCTCTCCTTAGCAACTACCCTGTTTCCCCGAAAATAAGACAGTGTCTTAGGTTAATTTTTGCTCCCAAAGATGCACTAGGTCTTATTTTCAGGAGATGGCTTATTTTTCCATGAAGAAGAATACTGTACACATTTATTGTTGAAAAAAAAAAAGGAAATTTATGACCTGTATACGGTACGGTAGTTGTTGTCATCACAAACCAGCTCATTGATGGGCCGCAGCGCAGCCGGAGCTGTTCAGGCAGTGTGAGGTCTCTTTAAATCAGGAGTCAGATGCCTTACAGTAGCTTCGGGGGCCTTCTATTCTGGGGAAGTCTTATTTTCCAGGGGGATGCCTTATATGACAGCGAGAGGCAAAACTGGAAGTAGGTCTTATTTTCGGGGGATGTCTTACTTTCGGGGAAACCGGGTATTACAAATTACTTTGACATTTAATTTTTATAGTTGCATGAGGGATGCCTTTTCTCCTTACTAGACTATGTTTTTTAATTGAGGAAATCATGTCTTTTTGTTTTGCTCAGCCTTGTGTCTGTCATGTCTAACACATACCCAGCAGTAATAGCTCCTGGATACCATTTGTGAAATGGATCTAATGAACAAATCAATAGTTCTGTGTGGTATCAGGACAAATAAAGACCAGAGAAGGTAAAAAGGTATCTTTATGGAGCTTAGCTTTTCTCCTGTCCTTCACGTTAATTACTAGTCATTTAGTGTCTCAATAGGGAAAAGAGTGAACTGGCCACAAATAAATTGGCATTCCAGAAGAAAGTAGGAGTCAGAAAGTACTGAGTACTGAGTCAGAAGGAAGCATCTTCAAGTTTTGCTCCTCTTCCGCCAACCAATCAGGAGGCAGCCTCTGCAGAAGGACCTGCAGGAGAGTCCTGCCCGGGCCTCATCAGCATCTTTTTCAACCACGTTTTCAGCCGTCAAGACCAGAACAGTGAAATGGGACAATTCACTCTTCTCTCTGGAATGCTGGCAAACAAGCGAACTGAGGTTAATTAGATTTTACTGAAGATGACAGCAGCCTCGGAGGGTTTGGAGTCTTGTTTTATTTCATGTTAGGAAATGCTGGGGAGCTACCACTTCCTCTCTCCTTAAACGGATGGCTGCAGTCTATTTACTAGAACAAAAATTCAGTTTATAAACGCTGCTAAAGAAATAAAAGCAACTCTACATCGCTTTTTACACAGGATTTCCTGCAACCTTATGCAACACATTGTTACATGAGATCCTTTTCCTGTATGTTGCAGTAACTAATCCAAACAGAAGACACCAGATCCCCTGCAGATTGAGAGAAAATTACCTGCCTATGGAACATCCCAACATCCCTCTTCTCTCACACTGCTTTCCTCTTAACACTGCTGTTGCTTATTCAAAAGAATATTTTTCTGTTTCTTTTTGTTGTGTAAACATTAGAAATATTAGAACTGAAACAAATTCTCAATAAGAAACACCATAGCTGTTGGTCTTCATTCAAATAAGGGGTAAAGCCATCTGACCTCATGGTGTTGTTTCTTTAATGCAGATAACCTTTGAGATTTCCACATCCAAGTTTGATCAAAGCAAAATTAGTCCATCTTGGTCATCACAATTCTTGCTCCATGCTTGGCTGATGGAAGTAAATAATTGTGAATGAAATTATTGAATTACTACCCTTTAGGACAAATTATGGACCTGCCATGAAAAGAGAACGAGGTGTTTTTACTAGGAACTCTCCTTTGTAGCTGGGAGAAACTTCCTCATACTTGGCTTTGAAAAAAATAAAACAAAATACTTTGTCTTAACTACTGTGTAATTTTTAATTTCTTAAACTTTTTGGACTACTTGATAATATCTTATTAATGACTGCAAACCTTTTTGAAAGTGAAACACAGAAAACAGACCGACAGCTATTAGAAGAAAGGGGGTATTAGGAAGGGATTAGGCAAAAGAAAAAGTGAAAAGGGTTAAGCAAAAAACAAACAATAAAACCAACACACAGACACAGACAGAGGGAAAGAAGCATCTGGGGAGATGGAGGAGGGTATAGGGGGGATAAATGGTGATGGAAGGAGACTGCCTTTGGATAGTGAACACACTATACAATATACAGATGATGTAATATAGAATTGTACACATGAAACCTATGTAATTTTATTAATCAATGTCACCCCAATAAATTCAATAAAATGTCTTATATAGAAATTCCAAATACATACTAAATTTTAAAGATCTAAGCAATGAAAATTATGCATGTATTCAAATACTTGGTGAGCAGTGGGAACAGTGATGAACTAGAGAGCTCTAAACCCTAAGACTTTGCATTATGACACTAAATAGAGATATTACATAAATAATTACACAAGTAGTTATCCTATCTAAGACTAATATGCAAATTATCCATCACTCTGCTACACCCATAAGCCATTCCCACTAACCAATCAGGATGAAGTATGCAAATTAACCCAACCAAGATGGCTGTAGCCACTGAGTGAGCAGGAGGCTTGGGTTTCCTTAGCAATGGAGGAAGCCAAGCTTTCTTCACACCCTGGCAGGCCTAGGCCCCCACCCAAGGCTACAAAGTTTCAATTACAGGAGGTAAATAGATCCCAACAAAAATGGCTGCAGCCATGAAGATGGAGTGAGCATGAGTTGCCCCTGACAATGGAGGAAGCCAGGCCTCCACTCAAGATTCAATTATAGAAGATAAATAAGTCCCAACAAAAATGGTTGCAGTCATGGAGTGAGCAGGAGGCTTGGCTCCACTCAAGGCTACAAAGTTTCAATTGTAGAAGATAAATAAATCCCAGATACCAGGGCCTCTGCTTGAGTCACCAGGGGGGATAGCTGGCCTGAAAACCACCACAGGCCCCTCGCCCAGGCCACCCCATGCCCCAAAGAAACCCTTACCCTGATCTGGGACACCCTTCAGGGCAAACCAGCTGGCCCCCAGCCATGCACCAGGTCTCTATCCTATCTAATAAAAGAGTAATATACAAATTGACCATCACTCCAACACACAAGATGGCTGCCCCCATATGGACACAATATGGCTGCCACAAGATGGTCAGCAGGGGAGGATATTTGGGAGGGACCAAGCCTGCAAGGGAGGGCAGTTGTGGGCAATCAGGCCAGGAGGGTAGGGTAATTGGGAAGGACCCGGCCTGCAGGGGAGAGCAGTTAGGGGCAAACAGGCTGACAAGAGAGCAGTTGGGCATCAAGCAGGCTGGCAGGGGAGTGATCAAGCTGGCAGGCAGAAGTGGTTAGGGGAAATCAGGAAGGTAGGCAGGAGAGCAGTGGGAGCCAGCAGTCCTGGATTGTGAGAGGGATGTCTGACTGCCCGTTTAGGCACAATCCTACCTGGACCTAAATGGGCAGTAGAACATTCTTTAAGGGGTTCCAGATTGGAGAGGGTGCAGGCTGGGCTGAGGGACATACATCCCCATGCACGAATTTCATGCACTGGGCCTCTAGTTGAATTATAATTGTGAGGGATTAACAAGGGAGGTAGAATGACTATTAGAGTGCCCAACAGGAGGTTCTGAGCAGGTGTCGGGAGTCAGAGGACACTCCCTTGATAAAATGATTTTGATTGTGATGGTAAGGTTATGTTTGTGATAATATTGCACAGAACTACACATATAAACACAAAAACAAGTGCATGAATAACTGGTGAAACCTGAATAAATTCTGGATAATAGCAATGCCAAATTCTTGATTTTTGATCTTGTACTATACTTGCATAAGGAGTTAGCAATGGGGGAGGTTGAGGAAAGGGTTGCAGGACTTCCCTGTAAATTTCTTGACAAGATATTATGAATCTATAATGATTCAAAATAAAAACATTAAAAAAATGATGTTTGGCTTCTATGTGAAAGTCAGACCAAAAAGGACAAGAATAGATGGGGGAGAGTAGTAGTGGCTTATTGGGGAAGGATGGTGATGCTTTGACTGGTGTGATTGCAGTAGTGAAGGGAGTAGATGAATCAGTTAAATATTCAAAAAGTATCAGTTTGATATCAACAAGATGTAATAATTCTTTGGCTATAGGGTGATGTAAAAGGAGAAAAAAACACTGAAGATGCTGCCAAGACCGGTTTGGCTCAGTGGATAGAGTGTCGGCCTGCGGACTGAAAGGTCCCAGGTTCGATTCCGGTCGGGGGGCATGTACCTTTCTTGTGGGAACATCTCCACTATGGGGTGTGCAGGAGGCAGCTGATTGATGTCTCTCTCTCATTGATGTTTCTGACTTTCTATCTCTCTCCCTTCCTCTCTGTAAAAAATCAATAAAATATATTAAAAGAACAACAACACTGAAGATGCTGACCTGTAACAACTGTGTATTTTGCTACCGCTTGTTGAAATAGAAAATAATGAAAGAAAACTCATTTGCGATAGATACTGTCTTGGATATGCTCATTTTTAAATACTGAGAAAGTATTCTAGTGTGCCTGTTCTTAGTTGAATATATGGAGCAGTGCTCAGAAGTTAAGGTTAAAACATAGAAGCTTGAGTTGTCAATGGGGAGTTGACTATGGGCGTGGCTATCCTAGATTGTCTAGAAAAAGAAACCACTGAGCTTTGAGTGAAGAGGACCAGAGAAGAACCTTAGAAAACTCCTTTGTTTAAAGGTAAGAAAGTCAGAGAAAAAAAGGATGAAATTGCAAAAGACAATGAGAAAAGAGAGGTAGTAGAGCAGGAGAGTAGAATATATCCACTGAAGGCCAACTGAACTTGGAAAATGTAAGATCTCTGATGGTTGGAAACAGGTAGAATGCGAGGAGTATTCATGAAAAGGAAAATACGGGCTCAGTTGGAAAGTAATCACCCATTTCTTCCATTTTACCACAGAGCAGCCTAGATCAGAGGCTCTCTGTGTGCCGAACTGACTGCCCTGCATTGCACTACACGGGAAGAATGCTGCGAGCAGACGGCCAGTGTCTGTGCTGCATCTCCTCGTTAGTTTGACCCTTTTAA